>CAEGAE010098126.1:0-60439 GCA_903067095.1 Girardinus metallicus
TGTTCCCGTGTTAAAACCCCCTAAATAATAGAAGGTGCCAAAAGCGTATTTTTTTGAACAAGGGGGCCCCCCCCCCCCCCCCCCCCCCCCCACCCACCCTTTTAATACAATGAACTTCACAGCAGTTTCTATTAGCGGAGGGACTGAACAGTTCCAGACATCCTAAGACAGAACCAGAAAGAGCTCATCACATCTGCGCTCAAACGGCCCCGAAACTTCAGAAAGGTTCAGGGTTGTTTTGTTTATATGTAGCATTTAAGTTTGTTAGCTCAAGTCTACCTTTCTCAGCAGGTTCTTTAATCGCATCAATTAGGAGTTTGATCACTTCCTGCCAGGTCTGGCATGAAAAGGTTGCCTTCCCCCCCGCCCTGTCAACCGCTGCCTGATGCGAAGCACATGGTGCTGATATTTACACGCCGCGCAGAGCAGAGGAGGTCACAGGGCTGACAGCCACAAAAAGAAAGAAACACCTCGGCAGCGGCTGCGTTCGTCATCATATGATACCGAGTGAGGCTAATTGTGTTATTCAGTCGACTATTAGATTTGGAAAAGCATCTGCCGTCTGCAGATGTCGGCAGGGCGACGGTATAAAAAACTAAATAAATAACACACCGGACGGAGTTATGGATCTAATCTAATGTGGAGGATAACGGTGTGAACGCAGAATGCTTCTGGTATCACACACACACACACACAGTGCAGCTGGAGCAAGAACACCTTACTGGTGACGGAAGCGGCGTTGTTTGGCGTGTCGGCCCTCAGGTACTGAGTGGTCTGGGTGGACGGCTGAGAGAGACCCTGTGAGCTTCCGCTGTCACTCACACTGACACAGAGGAAAGAAAACATGACGCAGGTGATCAAACAGCAGAGATCAGACGAAAAAAACAAACACTGATTTGGTTTCTGTTATCTAGTTTCAATCCAATTCAGTTCAGTCTTATTACTATAGTGCCAATTCACAGCAAATGTTGACTCCAGGCACATTCCAAACAAAACATTTCACAAAAAAATAAATAAATATTTGAAACACAATAAAGACATGCATGGTTTTTCAAGCTCGAACACTTCAATATTAAAATAGGGACAAAGCTAACTTTTATCCCTGCTTCTTTCCACTTTGAAAGCAGGGAAAAGTGGACTCTAGTGTTTTCAAGTCTTTACCAGCCCCTCCAAGAAGCTGCGGTCTTTCTTTGTGATTGCTGCGCCCTAAAGTTACTGATTTTGCAGCAACTTTTTGAAAACGCTATGGTCAAAGATGCAAAGTTTTTGGTACGCTATATTTCTTACAAAAAAGTTGAAATTGCTGCACATAACCTTCCCAAAAAAGACAGGATTTTAACACGGTTAATATTTAAAGTGAAAATGACGTTTTCATGTACCTTATACAAATAGAATCCTTAATACAAATGAAATCATATCCTGAGGGAGAAGTTGAGAGAGTGGAAAAGAAGAATTTCATATTGGTCATTCAAGTTGACACGAACTGTTAACGAAGTAGAAGCAAATCCTTCGGAACAGCTCACAGTGGTTTAGCGTCACACATACCTTCATCTTCCAGGTTCGGCTTTCAAGAGAAAAGGAAGTTAAATTTGAAAAGGAATTGGTAAAATTCAGCCGAGTTGCAGTGATTGGTCAGAAACGAAAGAAATACAGAAAATCTTAAGGTTGGTCAGATTTATCCGAAATGTGGCGATGACTGGTAAAACTTGTAACTACACGTTAAGTTTGCGAATGAGTGAATTTGCATTAATAGTTGCGATCGCGACATCGTAACTTCCTGGAGGGACCGGAATACTCTATGGTCCGGCTCAATACAAAAAAAGGTCTTATCCAGTTTTCTTCAGGAAAGCCAATGCATCAGACATTTACTTGTCTGAGACAAAATCATGTATCATTATTGTTCTACTTTTCTTTCCTTTTTGACTTCGGGGTGTTCTAGTAAATAAAATCCCAGTAAAAGACTTTGAATCTTCTGGATGTGGTGGGAGAAAACAAAAAAAGTTTATGGTTCTTGTATACTTTCAGCAACAACAGATAGGATAGGTTATCAAGTCAAACAATAGGCAGGCTACCTTCTTCTGTTAGTCTTGAAGAAGGTTGCAGAGGAATTACTAAACTATCATGAAACTTCAATTAGGGGTCAAGAGGAAATTAGGGAAGCATAATTCAATAGAGAAATATTTATTTAACGATTTTAAATCAAATGAGACTTCATGAGTTGTGAGTAGAGTTTAACTCCAGGCAAAACAGGTGAAGTTTTTTAACAAAAAAATAAGTCACTTTTAGTCGGAAAAGTCAATAAAATGTCAGATTTAACTGATTTTCTTCCTCCTTTGAACTCAGGTTGCTTCAAAGTGAAAAGTAATTTGCACCACAACTTTAAACAAATAAACCTAACATGTTTAAGCTAAATCTGAAAGTTTTAGCTTTTTATTTGGGACCAAACTTAATTGCATTGGGCATAAAATGCATTTCAGGTGAGTGGCTATAAGAGCTCTAACTGCTATAAACGGGACGTTAATGAGCACAACTGGATGAAAACTCCAACCTGTCCTCCATCTCCACCCTCTTGACGCTGTGCAGGTGGAGGACGGCCAGGATGATGGCCACCAGAAATATAACGATGCAGCAGACGCTCACGCTGATGTAGAACACCTGGGTGGAGGTGGTGGGCGTGGCCACACCGTCAACTGCTAAAAAAAAAACCCAAAAGGATGACAGTAAATAAAGAAAACATGGGTGAGGATTAAACAGTGTTTACATTGTGAGACAGGAAGTGATAAAAAAAATCTGTAAGCTTTTATTTAAACAAAAATACAAACTTGAATAAGAAAGGAGAGCTTTAAGTGCCTCTAAGGTTTTACTTTGAGTCCTATAAAAACGCTCCCATGGCCTTGTGTTTCTCCATCCTGACCCAGCAAAAGGAAGACAAACCCACTAACGGTGCTTTCTTACTTTCACAAAGAGTCTGTATGGACGCCCAAGGAAAAGAAAAGCCACTCAAAGAGTTCGCTCTGATCGTTTGGAGCCGACGGAGGTATGGCTACTTACAGTCCGCTGTGGCCGAGCTGTTATTGTTGACAGTAAAGGGAATGTTCGAGTTGGAGTCCATTCCTGTTCAGAGAAGAAGAAAGATTAGGAAAGATGATTTGATTAAATCTGAGTAACGCATGAATGTGGTCAATTAAATGGTAGTTGAGATGCAGAATGCTGACAAGAAATACAACGAATGTATTTCATGGAACCAAATTGTCAAAAAGTAAAGAAGAACAAAATTATCTTCTCCACATACAATGCCATGCTAAAGTATTCATACCCCTTGAACATTTTCACTATGGATGCACTGATATGACAATTTGGACCCAAATCACATACAGCAACAAGACAGAAACAACACTGATTAACATTATCAACCCAATTTTACATGCTTTTCATTATTTAGATTTTTATTGTACAAATAAAAATCTGACGCATTTGTGCACCGGCGATCTATATTCTGCCATCCCAAAACAAAATCCAGGAAACCTTCATAAACAATCTAATTGTTGACTGTATGTAACTAGATCTTTGAAAACAAAGAAAAACTGCAAAGGTATGGCTGTCATTCTGCTAATGTTCATCAGGGAGGAGGGAAGCATGGTGGAGGCAGAGTCATGCTGTGGGAACGAAATGCTGAGGCGTTGGAAACCTTGTATCCTTCATTTGCTATAAAATGCTGTATATATCAAATATGACTAAAAAGGAATTTGACTTTGTAATTTAAATTAGGCCTCCGTTTCTTTAAAAACTCCTGCTGCTTCTGAAAATCTGCCTTCAAGAAGTCATCACAACATGGCTCCTTTATTAACCGTTTAACATTTTTACCAGGGTTTCACTGAGAAGCAGCTTCTGTAATCAGCTCAGCAGATATGCAGCTCCATCAGGTGTTTGCTAATTGTTACTGGCTAGTCTGAAGGAGGGAGTTGGTTTGACGTGTAAAACCATAGGGAAATACCCCTAAACAATAAGCAGCTACAATGGAAGTAAAAGGTGATTCCATTAGGTATTAATCCTTAATAAAACCACTTCAATAAGTACATTTTGAAAACCAAGCATAGTGTTGGATCATGTAAAATCCCTCTAAAACACATTAAAGTTTGTGTTTATTTTGTAAACAAATCATAAAGTGATCAAGAGGTGTGAGTACGTTAACAGGGCACCGTTCCCACATGCACATTATGATCCAACATAATGATAGATCATAAGTGTTTGCAGTTCATTCATGCAACCACACCTGTCCTGCCATACAATGGGAACAATATTCCTAGTTTGTTTGAAATGGAAAAAAAAAAAAAAAAAAACTCATCCAGGCAACAGACTTAGCTCCACTGTCTCAGTTTTGTTGCAATAAACAACTCTAATTAGAAGCAGTATTCATACTTTTGAAGCACATTTTCCTCCTCTTGAAGTTGAGCAGTGTGAAGTTGGTGTGGCTGGTCAGGTTGAGCTGCATGGTGACAAATGCCTCTTCATCCACGTTCTCTGAACAGACGATGTCCACCCTGAAGACTGTAGAGGAAGCACAGACATGAGCCAAAAACCTACACAACGTCTGTGGATAAGAGAAATTCCTAACACATATGACTCCTAATGGCTCCTAATGATTTTTGAGTCAAAATTATTAGGAGCCATTGTGGAAGAGCCTCTTGCGGTTCAGGAGCCTTTTTTAATTGGTTTGAGCTCTAAGTCGTTTGGAGAAAAACTGTTCACCAGGCAAAAATCCACCTTGCTCCACTGCTGTCTCAGTCATGGAGCATTTCTACGCCGTACGACCAGCGGGACAAATCTTGAGTGACGCCGTCGACCTTCTGTCTCCTGAAGCTGCTAGGAGTTGATTACAGTTTATCCACTGGCTTGTTGACAACTGATTACAGGGTTTCAGCAGAGCTTCATGACTCCAAGTCAAACACCATAATGCCGTGATTCTGAACCAAATCCCACTCTTTAGTCATGGCAGAGCTTTTGGGCAAACCTCTGAGGAAGCCAACTCCTTTACCCCACACAGGGACTGCATCAGGGTGTTGGCACGGAGCTGGACTCACTGCAGCGTTCTGCTTTTCTTCTCGCAATAAATGATTTCCCAGATGTCTCAAACAATGGCAAGGAATTTGTGCTTCATCTTTGTTTTTCCTGTAGCATTTCAGTCTGTCATTTCTGAGGTATGGTAACATTGAGTTTAAGTAACTGCTAACTCCAACCTGCAGGTGGCAGTATTAGTTACTTCTGCTACACTCAGCCTTACTTGATGTCAAGTTAAAGTGCACTGTGCCAGGTTGCAAAGATCAAACTATTCAAGTTCTTTAAAGAACAAAAATGTGTGTGTGCGTGTGTGTGTGTCGAACTTGTCAGCTTATCTTTTATTAAGCATTCATTTTATTTCTTCCATAGGTGGATTTTGAAAATATAGCAAAATTCCTTACAAGTATCTCTAAATTAACACCACAAAGTGAGTGATTTTGATAACAAAAAAAACCACAATCCAAATCCTTATTTTTATAATTTTCTATTAAATAAATCTGTATTCATATGATAAACAGTGCAAATTTTCACGGTAAAAACTGGAGCTGCAAAAGTTTCAAAACAACATGAAATTGGTAAACTAAGTGAACAATGAGCATCCTGGTCTTGCTGTTAAATTACGTAATTTGAAAGTGTTTTAAATGTGACCAATGCGGTGAGCGATAAAACTAAACATGGAACGTTTTATAGACCTGAGGGAACGCGGGGAACCTCTCCCTGACTGGAGATGTTGCTCCCAGGACTCTTCAGGACAGCAGGGTTCTCCACGAAGAATCCAAGCTGGTAGTCGACCTTTAGATGACAAATTAATATCACTACATTAATATTTAATGCGTGGAGAGGTAGTTAGGGAGATAAGGATCTAAATCCTTACCTTTGACCTGGAATACCATGTGAAATAAAGGCTGTTGGTCTCAGTGGGCACAGGCATGTTGAAGGAGAGAGCGTAATGATTCACCATGTCGTCTCGGACGTAGTAGAGCTCTGCATCCAGACCTGTGGGCCAAACAAGTTACAGCTGATTTAAACTGAGTGGAAGACAATATAAAAGATAGCTGGCAAGTCATTATTCTACATCAGGACAGAGCAAGACCTCCAGCAGATAACAGGAAGGCTAAACCGGTTCCAGTTTCACCATTTTGCGCCGTTAGCCTTCTGATGCCGAACCTGGATATGGAAATGTTTGCATCCTTTTCAAAGTCTGCCAAAATTATCTGCAAATTAATTTATATGTTTTTGGTCAAATACTGTGCATTTATTACATCATTAAACAGAACTAAAAAAAATAAAGTAGTTTTCCTATTTTTTTATGCTCTAAAAGAATATTGTGTCATTCTTGTGGCCCACAGCTACTTTGAACTTGACAGCTTCAACCCACTGTGACGAAAAGTTTGAACATGTCTGCTCTAGGAAATACACACACACACACACACACGTTCGCGCACCCAGACACAATAAACTTGTATTTAGAAATACAAGTACGACTTTGATTTAAAGAATGCTCTCTTCTTCATCTCTCCATTTGTCACAAAAAAATAAATGCTGAACATTTCTTATTTAGGATTTGTGACTACTATTTAAAAGTACAGTACAAAAAAGAAGAAAAAAAAAACTTCAACATGTGAGAGAAAGCCCTGTTTCTTACTCATAAGGAGCAGGGCTAGTATAAAGCACAAGAGAGGAGAACATAGATTAGGAAGGCAAACAAATCGGTATGATGTTGCTTTGTAATCAACATGAAAAGAGCTTTACAGTGATTCATCTGAGGTTTTTTTTTTTTTCTTCTTCTTCTCTGCATCAAAGTCTAATGCGTAGTGATGAAATCCCCGATTCTGACCCGAGGCGGTAGCAGCGGCGCTACGACACTTTGATGGTGACTTTCAGAACACGGACTTTAAAGAGAAGAATCAAAAACGGGCCGGGCCTCTCGCCGTCCCCTCCAGGCTTTCTCTGAACTCCTGCTTCAAACCCGTGTCTTCTCCTGCTGCAGACAAAGACATTCCTACAAATGTACCAAACTAAAGAGGAGACACGTGTTACATTAACCAGCACCTGACAAGCCCACAGAGACACTTTGTTTCACTCAAATCATATTTTTCCCCCCTTGTTAAAAGAGTTTTTTTTTTATTATTTATTTTTTTTACAAAAATAGAAACATAGAAGGACACACATGTTTTGTAGAATTATTATGTAACCAGTTTTAAACCAATTTTTTCCTCCATCATCAGCACTAAATTAATATTAAATACAAATTTACTTAAGTTATATGGATTCAGGGGAGGAATAATCGCTGTGATGAGTTCAAACTGTTTTTCACTCTTAATTTAAGAAAATGTATAAAAATCATTTGCTAAACAAATACCTTAAGGTTTGATTATATTTTCTTTTACAGACTTGTCTTAGCTGGAATTCGTTAGACATGTTTTAGAAAAATATTCAGGAAAGATTCTGCTTTTTTGATTTTGATTAAGCTGTTTGTATAAAAAGAAAGCTTAAACTTTTTGTGTTCTTGCCATTGACAGGAATTTAAATATTGTCTGTACTAGTTTTGACTTCTTTTTTTCCCCCCCTTTTGCTTTTTCATGTCCTTTTCCTTTTCAGTATTGTGTGATTTTTATTTATTTATTTTTTTTCCTGATGAGCATGAAAATGTTCAAATTTATCAAAATAAAAACACTGGTAATATTTTAGGATGAAGGGTCAAAGATTGACATACTGGTTTTGTGTCCATCTTGCTCAAAAGGTTCTCGACCAGGAAGCTGGACAGCACAACTTCAAACAGAGAAGGATGTTTCCCCCCTACAGAAAACACCCATCTACATCCAAGTTTGTGTCTGAGCAGTTTTATCAATTAAGGCGAGCTGACAAGAGTTTGAAAACAGGAATGAAAGGTGACGGTCACAGCAGCAGGTCAGTGTGTACCCAGGCTGAGAGCTGGGAATAAGAGGTTCCTGAGCTAAAGGAAGTGTAACCACTGCAGTCTGATCCCTGACTCACACGCACTGCTTTCTGCAATAATGAATGAATGAATGAATAAATAAAATGTGCCTGTAAACAGAGCCGCTGTTCGGTTACAAAGTTTGGTCAAAGCATCTCAGTATTTATAAGAGCATCTTTGATCCTGACTGGCTTCTAAAACGGCCTGTGGGAAATGAGGTTTTGGATTCCAGGACATGTCATGTTGTCGGTTCGTTTCAAGCCGGACATTTCCATTTCTCTCTGCAGGTGTCAAGTGATTTACAGCGGCAGCAAAGGAGGAGGCCAAAATAGAAGAAGCGATGGGAAACTCCCCTCCCGACACACCTGGGTACAGTCATGCTACCGAGCTGGAGGAATACAATCATTGTTTCAGCACCAGCGGTCCTTGAACCAACAAAAAACACAGCTGTTGTTGAAATTAGCCAGTTCACAGCTAATTTAACACGTGAATCAATCACCGACCTGAAGACATACGGGTGAGAGAATTTCTCTCTGACATGATTTCTTTACACTATAATTTTTAGAGCTAACTCGAGCTGCAGCAGCTTCTGAAGTTACTCAAAATCTTGAGAAAGGTGCAGTTACATTAATGCAGCACAAAGACGTGCAAGCAAGCCGTCTGCTGTTTTATAGACACGTTGAAACGTGACGTCGCATGCGAGAGCCCCAACTCCCTGCTGGAGGGCAAAGAAACAGCTAGACAACAATAACTGCCATTGGTTTTAGCTGTAAAGTTGTCAACATAATGCACTAAACCTTAAATGTATATATAAAAGAAAAAGGGATGTATCACTTTGCTGCTAATTGTCAACAGTAAGACAAAGAGATAACAAGGTCCAATGGCATCTCATTTCACAGTTTAATAAAAATATACCTTTTAAAAATTGCAAGTGAAGTAGGTCAGTGGTGCTAGTTTGACTTTGGTTAGATGTGCTGTGGAATTCAGTGGTTTGGTTCAATTAAAAAAAAGAAGAAAAAAAAATAGGCGACTCAAATTAGCCAATCAACCACCGCTGTGTTCAGATGATTACTTGTTAATCGCCCGACTACAGGTGATTAGTAATAGTCAATAAATATCAAGCCTGAAAACCAAGCGCTCTAACGGACTGTTCTGTTCTTTGTGTGGGAAATGTCTGCTTGTTTTTTGGTGTTGAATCCTGACAGATTTGTAATCTTTGATGTGTCAGCTATTGGACCTGTTGTCAACAGCATAGAGAAAGCCAAACGCATAATATAAAGTTTTGTTAATCGAATTATTACAAATAGAGGAGTAGGCAGTTTACCCTGTGCAGGAAGGAAAGAAAGCAAGGTGCAGATGTTCACGAGACTGAAACAAGCGCAGCACACTGCATTGCCCACCTGGCTCCGCCCTGCTCTGCTCCTATCAATCACACATCCCAGATAATTTACACCTGCGGTTACAGCAAACGCCAAAATGGAGCTTGAAGACGTTAGACAAAAGCTAAGAACGGGAGAGGTCACATTGCACACTCAAATTATGTCGGGTTTACTTCCAGCTTAGGCCTAGAACTTATGTTGATTGGTCAGGTTGGATCAGGCTTGGTCGGATTTGTTGGCTCTCAATATTAAAGTGGGTAACAGAGATCTTATCACTCACCACAGCAGTGAATTGTCAAAGTCAGACTGGTCTAATTGTATCCTGATCGGCCTAACCATGCCATTAGCAGATCTGAGTATAACTAGGCACTGGGTTTAACTTCAGACAATATATTTGAGAGCTGCCAAGTGTAATCAGTCTTCTGCCTTCAACCACTATCCAGCTTCACAGCAGTTTGCTAAAGGGCACATCAACTTCTCTTTCAAGTGTTGGCAGGGAGAAACGATGACTCATTTCTCTTTCAGGTTCAGAAATTAAAAGCTAAACTTGATACACTGGTGGCGAACCTCGTCATGAGTAAAAAATGGAGTGAAGCAAACGTGGATGCCTTATAAAGACCGCTTTAGAACCCAACAACAGACCAATCAGTGCTAGGACCAGCAGCTTTCTGTGGCATTTTGGTCTGCATGTTCTGCTCTCTGATAGGCTGTGGGGAGAACAAAAGACGGCAGTGGTCAGGTGGTCAGGTCCGGGACAGATACAACAAAGAGCTAGTTGTGCGCAGAGCCGACACGCCACCTCTAAAAGCCTCTGTCGCCAAATGATCGGGAGGTTTCCATCATGCCAACCTTTCTCTAGAAAGCCACAATAACTGGGGAGGCAGAAAACGATCCGCCTGAGGCTCAAACAAACCTATAGCAGAAGGAGGCAGGAGGAAAGGAAGCCAAAGATACAAGTTTGAGAGAGTGAAGAGAGTGAATGCATGAAAACTATCCTGATATGACACTGGAACAAGACGGATGTCCTCACTGTTGTATTTCTACCCTAATCCCAATGAAGGGTTATGTGAATACTGGATAGGATGCATTTGATGAGAAAGTGGTGATTTTAGAAACTTTGACATGAACATCTCTGTGATTCAGTCAGCATCACTAACGGTGCAACATCTGGCTGTAAATATCATGGACTACTTTGTTAGGTTCACGTTTTACAGTCTAATGAATCAGTTTTTTTTTTTTAACAATTCTAGTATTTTTACCGTAACAATGATGTTCACAGCAGGGTTTGACGATATGTCTGCAAAACTTACCACAATAAGCTTCTCATATCAGATGATTATTGATTAATTGTTGGGTTTTTTTGTTGTTGTTTTAAATATCTGAAATACTGCTACACTGACGGCGTGACCTTTCCTGTTTTATCCAGTTTTCATGTCACACTGTTGTTCATTTCTAAGCACATTTATGAGGCACAATGGTGGAACCTGAAACTGCTGCTGTGCAAGTTACTCTACATGGTGTTGCTAGGTAACCAAAGAGTAAGTGAATTATAGTTGATATCACCAACCTCATCTTTCCTAAACTTGTCAGCATGTCCTGAGAGTATAAAATGAGACAGATAGTCCCTGTGGTCTTACTGCCATCTGCAGAAATGCATTGTAATATTGATGGAACCACAAGGCCTTGTTTTACCGCCTACACTTCATAGATTTTAACAAAGCATCGTGCTGGTACTAGGTTTCTACAAAGACTTGTTCTTTAGGGCTGAAGCAATTCTTCAAATGATTCAAATGATGTCACAAAAATTTTATTTGAGGCCAAGTTTATTACATTTTTCCCGGTGGTCACGTGTTTCACAGTGACAGCTGTTGCAATCCCACAATATGTTATGTTTACATAAAGTGAGATGCAGGAAGGCAGGAGATGGTGAGAAAAATCTGAGGGGAAAAAAAAAATACCAGAAGTTTGTGCATTTATTAAACAAAAGAGGCGGGAATATGAAGAGCGATTGTGTCTTGCAATGATTTTATGCGACTGCCTAAATCGCAATTAAGAATGCTTCAAATTTGGTCCTTGATGGTGCAACAAAGAATTTTGGTGTCTTTTTTTAAGAAAGGAAAAATTTTTTGCTTTCATTTTGATTTCATATTAAGCAAGACCGCAAACATTCACTGGCTAACTTCCGTATTTCTGATGAAACAGTAATTGTATTCCTGAGAAGAAATAAAAAATTTCTTGATCAGAACAATCGACGAAAGAAAAAAAAAAAAAAAGTATTTTTAATAAAACACTGTGTCGAGTTACAGATCAAGTTTCTCTTTAATTGAAATACTGCATATGAAGTAAAACTAATTTTAAAAACTTTGCATTTTAACTAAGAAGAAAAATCCCACTTGGCATCTCTTGCCTGCGTTGGAAAACGTCTGGACATCACCGCTTTATGGCAAACCAGATGCAACTATCTAAATCAACAAGCAGAACCGAGTCCAGTCCCCTCCGACCAAAGCCTAATGCTAGGTATTTACAGAAACCCTGCAACAGCATCACAAGATGCTACAAAATGGTCCCATTTAAAAGCATCTTACAGCCAGAGGAAACACACATATTCAGTCCCAATCTCTGTGGTTTCCTTTGAGTCGCTTCAAAGAGACCGTGCATCAATTTTCTTCTTGTCTTCGTCGAGCCTCAAGGGAATAAAACCAGGGAGCCTGAGTGCCGCAGTTCACCGATGTTCCACTACAGCGGCCACATTCGTGTTCATACGTTTCTCGAGGGAGCTCCCCAGTTCATTGCATAAATGTGAACTGGTTTCCTAAAAAAAATTTATAAAAAAAAAATACAAAAATAAAAAAAACTCTGGTTACACGGATGTGTCTTTAGGCGACGTCTCAAACACACCATCCCTGCTTGGGTATTTTTGGAACAAGTTTCTCGTTTTGGAACGCTGGAGCGTTCGCTGAAGAACAAACACACTGTGTTTGGTTTTCTATAGTTTAAAAGGAGATGAATTTCCTTATAAAATGTATTGTCTATTAAATAAAAGCTACAAAAATAAGTTTCTTGTATCTCGTTTAACTGTTTAGACAGTATTTCCACAGCCTTTACTTGAACAGGAGAAACATTTCAAGATAATTTGACATGTAAAATGGAGAAAGGACAACATAGTTGGGATCCAGAATGCCAACAACACACACACACACACACAATGGGTTTCAGTTTTACAGAACCTCATGTGAACGGGAGCAGCTCAGACAAAAGATGTGAAAGCAGGAGCTACTCTGTTCAGCCAGAGGATTCTTGAAGAGTGGCATGAAGGAAATGAATGGTGCTGCCAATCATGCCTCTTTATCAAAGCCTAGGTTTTGCCTTTCAGCCTCTGGAGGAGGAGAGAGAGAAAGAGAGAGAGAGAGAGAAAGAGAGAGAGAGAGAGAAAGAGAGAGAGAGAGAGAGACAGAAAGAGAGAGAGAGAGGACCCGACATGCCCTGAGCTGTTCACAGAGAACGGACAGTTTGATTCAGAGCATTTCTGAATCTGAGAACTAAACCAAAAGGCTTAAGCATGAAGTACATGGTGCAGTGCACCATGTACTTCACTGCCCCTCTAATGTCAGCATTAGAGGGGCAGTGTTATGTAAAATCAACTTTTTGATTACGTGTTGCTTTGATTCTTTCATTCATGTTTGAGAAATCCTTTAATCTCCCATGGCAACCATTCAGCTGTGCAAAAAGTCTGTTTGGACCTAGCGTCGTTTTCGAGGACTAAGCTTCCCCTGCCGTTTCCAGGCTTCCTGCCTCACAGAGCAGCCCTCCCCTGCGACGCCGCCACTCAGCTCCTTCAGACTAGCCAGTTCCAATTAGCAAACACCTGGTGAAACTGCTCAGCTCATTACAGCAGCTACTTCTCAGTGCAATCCTGATTAAAAAGATTGTTAAAGGGTTAATAGGGGAGCCATGTTGTGATGACTTCCTCATGCTGAGTTTCAAAAAGAGCAGGAGCTTCTTAAAGACACAGAGGCCCAGTTTCAAGGCATTAAACACAAAGTCATATGGATCAATGGATCATGATGTCTCTGTGAACAAAATTACCCTTCATAAAAAACACATTAATCATCAGCATGGAAATTATCGAGCTCATTTTATTTTATCATGTGATTAGTTGATCCATTACTTATTGAGACAGGCTGAGCTGCAGGCTTAACTTCTAAGGAAGAGAGAAGTTAAACCAAACCTGGGGAATAAAATCCCCAATCTTTGACTTCAAAAATAAATTTGTACAAAATCATGACAAACTATGTCAGCGCAATCTCAGAAACACCATTAAAATCCTAACAGCCTGTGTGAGTTAATACAAGAGATGAAGAGTAGAAAAGAACGTGAATCCAACATGAGCTTCAGGTTCAATACCCGCTAGTCACATGGAAAAGCAATTAAGGGATGCCGCCGGTCCGTCAGCCCCGGACCAGAGCTCAGCTGAGGTAGGATGTTTTCCTTACCGGACCCTGGGGAGCCAGGCTGTTTGGGAAAGTTATCATCTGCTCCAAAAGCAGAAAATTTATGCGAAGACTACATCAACCAGAGATGCTTAGAGAAGTGCCGCAGTGTTTCGGTTTCTGCACAGAGAAAATATGAACGAGCAGGAAGGGAGTAAATGTAAAACTGACTCAAAGTTTCACCAGTCAGTAAAACATGAACAATGTGGAAAAACATCAATGTTCTTCTGGACTACCGCTACAATGGAGAGGAGACCTTATGTTAAACAGGAGTGAAATCCACCACTAATGATTCTGATTTAAGCAATAGAAAACTAAGAAATCACCAAAATACATTGTAGACCTGCTGCTGTTGTTGTGTCAACCTTCCAGGCCTCTCGGGTCTTCTGGTTCTGGTTCTGGTTCTGCTCTCCATCCCCAGAACCAGAACCAAACATGGAGAAGCAGCGTTCAGTTTTTTTTATGCACCACAAATCTGGAACAAACCTCCAGAAAAACTGCAAAACTGCTGAAACACTGAGTTCCTCGAAAACAAGGCAAAAAACCTCCATCAGTTTAGAGTTGATACTGGAACACTGATCAATGTAATTGATGTTTATTCACGTGATGATGGCATTTGACAAAATGTAATGTTTATGGCTTGTTTGATCATTTGAAATGTGTGACAGACAACCAAGAAAACAGGTTTGAATTGGTGCTTTAATGGTCACCATCAATCTAATCATGTTTAATTAAAATCTGCAGACCATTGGATTCTAACAGTGAGTTTCAGCCTCTCCGTCACTTTCGTGGTGTTGATTGGTTGACTGGGAGTGCTTTCAGGGTCCTGATCGCTGCGGTGGAACCCCAACCTGCTTCGGTCCGGGTCAGATTTCCATCAGTTACCATAGAAACAGATGTGAAATATCCTGAACTGAATCTGAAGTTCCTGAAATCAGGGCACTGTTTTCATATGACTGAAATATTTGAGGAAAACTCCATTGTTTTACAGACAGCTGGTCAAATTCAGAGTTGCGCCAATCAGACGTCGTTGTGGCCGACACCGGCTTCTTGTTTGCTTTCAAATTGCGGCCAAATTCAACTTTGCATCATTTCCATGTTCTACCCTAGTTAAATAATGCATAGCATATTTTCTGTAACATTTCATTTAGCTAATAAAAGTAACAAAACAAGTTTCTGTCCAGATAGAATTCCATCTCCACACATTACACCTAACCAAAGGGAATGAATTTTGACTTAGTTCGTTGAGGTTTTGAGCAGGGTTGAAATGATTTATCAAATTAATAGTGATTAACTGATTACAGAAACAGCCACCAACTAATTTAGTCGTCGATTAACCGTTATGTGGAGCATAAAGAATCAAAAATAGACATTTGCTGTTAGAACAACACATCTAGATGAGTACTTAAGCCAAAACTGGACAAAAAAATATATACAC
This sequence comes from Girardinus metallicus, assembly GCA_903067095.1. NCBI lineage: Eukaryota > Metazoa > Chordata > Actinopteri > Cyprinodontiformes > Poeciliidae > Girardinus > Girardinus metallicus. The sequence continues at coordinate 15,304 of CAEGAE010098126.1, forward strand.
TTTAAACAAAAAACATCTTCAAATCAGCACCTTTTGCTATCCATTAATTAATCCAAAAAATAAACAGATTAGTAAACAGTATTTTTCTTTTAGCTGTAGACACATCCTGTGCTACAAATGATCAAGCATAACATTCACTAAAGGAATGTTATGTAATTCCATTTTATGCCAACTTCTTATTTATAAAAATTAATTGAATTATTGGCTTATTTGCATCTTTTAATGCATCTCTAATATTGTGTAAAAAAAGAAAAAAAAAAGGCTTAAAGCATTTAAATGAAAAAGCTGCAGAATGTGCCAATTTTTTAGCCGATTAATCGACAGAATGATGTTTGTGCCGATATTCTGGAGCCAAACTTTTGGCCCGTATTTTCAAATGATACAATTTAAGACGTCGTTTGGTTTCATACGTAACTTTGCAAACCTGAACTGAGGCAGAATATCATTTTTAGAAAGAGTATGCTTCTTGCGTCTTATAACGGCCACGTTTTACTCAGTCTTCTCCCAGTTGGACTGTCAAAGTTTGACGCAGGATTCACTTGAGTCACCAGTTGTTCCTTTTATTACATCTTAATATGTTAAGCAGAAATACTGGATGATCCCTTTCACAATGGCTGTTCAGTCTGGTGTTGAATGAGTTGAAGCATCAAAGCAAACTAAATATAGTCACAATGCAAACCAGTCCTTCTGTTCGATGCTTAGCAGCTCTGAATAACTGCATTTTCACTGAATGAACTGGTGTCTTGTGACACTTCCACCCACTGATAAATCAACTAAATAGAAAAAGATATCGCTGTTGACTCGCGAACAAATGCTAATGCGGTTATAGGTTGATGACAAATTCATTTCTGACGGAACTCTGGCAAAAGTAGAAAGCCTCCTTCTGATTTCGCTGCTTCAGTTCCTGTGTTAATGTGTAAGGAGCCACTCCCAGCCAAGGAGCGATGCATACACTGACTTAGACTGGGCATCCAAGAAGAAAAAAACCGCATGCCATTACATGCAAAGAAGATAAATTGAAACAAAAAATCAAACATCCTGGGTAATTCACAGCTTCATCACTTTTTTGTCACCACAGTTGGGTGAAATGACTGATATGGCCGATGATTATACACACTGCACCAGAGTCATGAATAACACCGTGCACAGCTGTGCTAAAACAGACGAACACGTCATAAACTACTCTGTTGCTGAGGCTTCAAAATGTAGGATTTGGAGGTTGCGTGCTGTCTGAGTTGTGTACGATCTTTTCCCCCTAATTTTACGCAAACATCAGACGAGCCTCAAGGCCGTTTTGTTCCTTCTCTTGATGAAGTGGAAATTGAACAACCTTTTTAATTAAGTGTGAATTAGTCTGCTATATATAGCCATCTGGTAATCGGGTTTAGTTTAAAGCCAGTGAAAATGTCTGAAGAGAAGAGCAGGAACAAATAAAAAAAAATAAAAATTTGCACAAAGATGATTTCATTTCAGATTAAAACACTGAGCTGACTGTACTTACACAGAAGGCTGAAAATGACCCTTAACTCTTTTGTACTTTTATGCATTTCTACTGTTGTGTAAAATAAGCTAAAGTGGTTAAATGAAAAATTTGCGTTGATTTTTTTTCTATCCGATTATCGATTACTAAAATCTTTTCGGTCTGCAAAGACCGAAAAGATTAGAATCATCTTTTCGGAAGCCACAAATCTGTAGAACGTGATAATTATTCAATTAGTCATCAGAATAATCTACAAAACAATCAATTACTGAAATAAACGTTTCTTACATTTAAGAAGTAAAATCCTGATTTCTATGGGCAAAAGACTAAGCCATAATTACATTACATTTCTTTCTAATATTTATTACCTAGCACGACTTCAAAAGACAATAAGATATTGTCGTACAAGCACAAATTCTATTTTATTCCGATTATATGTCAAACAGACACAAGACAGCGCAAAACTGAGAAAAAGGAAGGACAATTACACGGTTTCAACAAATAACCAGAGAAGTGTAGCTCTGTACTTAGCCTAGCTGAGCCAATATTTTGAATAAAACATCTACAGCCGAAAGTCTCTGGGGTTCTTTTTTCTGCCGGCTTATCTGCCATAGAGTTTGAAGCGTTTGCTGATTCTTCTTTGCAAAATAGCTCAAGCTCAGTCGGTCTGGATGAAAAGTCTTGCCCAGGAGTCCCAACTGGATTTAGGTCCGGACGTTGAGATGGTAATCGCCAACACGTGATTATGCTTTGATCTAAAGAACATCTGTACGTTTGGTGCTGGAAGGTGAACTTCTCGCCCGTTCTCAAGTCCTGTGCTTTACTTTGTGATTTAACTCTAGTAAGTCTGACTCAGCTCAAGAACAACAACCCCACAGCATGACACAGCCATCACTATGCTTCACCGTGTGGATGGTATGTGTAGTGTTATTTGAGCAACTTGCTCGCAATGCATTTTATTCACTGGTATCAAAATAAAATGTTCTCTTTCTCGTTTTCCTCTCACCTTAGTTACGTGCTGTTTTTGTTGTGTTCATCTGATCACATCCCAGTAAGAGGCGCTAACGCCTAAATATGAATTCCTTAAACAGAAACACAGGCAGACTGGGACACATTCACAGCTGACTTTATAACAAGGCCTACTTACCTAGAAACTTCTTCACCTCCTCCACGCTCATGTAAATGTTGACACGAGGGTTGTTGTTGTTGTTGCTGTTGATGTGGACGCCTGAGGGAATGCTGTGGCTGGCGAGGCAGCCGGCGCCTTCCAGCAGCAGCAGGAAGAAGAAGCCCCCGAGCCTCCACAGCACCGAGTGAGGCCAGCCCCGGCTCTTAGACGGGCTGCCAGCGCTCGCAGTCAACCCCGACATAGCAGTGGTCGTCTGGCTCGCTGTTGTGTTCCCTCAGCAGTCGATAGTTTATTTCTCATCCGTCCGTGAAGTTAATCCGTGGAGGAAACATTACGAGTTAAATTACGCCGCAGCGTCCCTAATTACTGTAACTATTTTAGCCACAAATCTGTTTGTTTGTTTTCTAAGTCTTTTCTTTCGTGCTGAAACAGGCTAAGTTAGCCAGAGGAGGCTAACTTGAGTTCAGTTGTGCTAACCCTCGGCGGTCAGACTGTCGTTCACCGTGCTCGCGCTCAGATTTACGACGTTTTCCAGCCGAATAAGAGACGTACTGGATATCGCCACATTGATGCACATTGATTTGTGCGGTTAAAAACGAAACAAGGGTGAAAAAAGTACCCGCAAGCAGTAGAGTCGCTAATACATGAAGCCTTCTCCCTCCTTGGTATGTCCTCCCGTTGCTTTTTCCTCACTATCTCAGTTTTCACTCGGAGCAGGGAGGAGGGGGGCCGCGGAGACGCTCGCTGCTCCCACCGCAGGAGTTGAGTGCTGCCTTCAGGTGCTGTGGGAAACATTTCTGAAGCACGTCCGGTGGCTCAGGTACGTTCGAGTTAAAACGAAGCTCCATAAATGCTCGGACTATTCTGTAAATGTTGGAATATGCGTTTCAATGAGGCGCATTTGTCAAAGTATCATTTTAGACAACTTTTAAGTAGTTATTGTAGATACTTTTTAGTAAATCACATTGTTAGATATATTCGACTTACGGTATTTCACACTAAAAAGTCGTATAAATATATTTGCATTAACTGAATTATGAAGAGATTAAGTTTTAAAGTGCGAACTCAGGACCTCACCTTGACTTGTGCTTTAGAAAAATAGGATCCTTTAGCCACATAAGCGAGAACTCAAATTTCCTATAATAATGACGGCAAGTCTGAAATTAGAGGTGGGCTGTGTAGGCTACTACATATAAATAGGAAAAAATAGAAGCAACATTTACATTTTATCCCAAAATGACAATAACCCTTTCCATGTTTTGTTTATTGAGGGTATCGTAGAAAATGAAACGACTGCAGAGAGTGGTGCCCATGGAAACGATTTCTGTCAAGCCTTAAAAAAATTTCTATAACATCGTCTCACACAATGTTTTTTTAATTTTTTTAAATAAATCTAACTTTTAATTTAACAAATGAACATTTATATACAGATTAAGAAATATCCAATGGCACAATTACTGCTAACAATCTCTTTGAAATGAATCTAAAACTTTTTTTTTTTAATTGTTCTTGTTATATACTTTGCTATTATACATTGACAAAGGTTTCTGGCGGATTTCCAATAGTAACTCCTGAGTTTCTGTTGCCCTACAGTATAAATATAACATGACACAGACACTCAATTATTTTACCCACTGGCCAAAGTCTGGATGAGGAGTAATGTTTATACAGTCACCACTCATAGAAGGATGATAAAAAATTAGATATATCCAAAACTCACTGTTAGAGGACTGCGGAAAAGCGTAGGATCCTTCCTGGTGTCACCAAGTTTTCATAACGGTCATATGCTATCAATATGCTAAATAGACAAGTCAGATAAAAACCTACTTGCTAAAAAACCCTGCTAAAAAACCTGAAAATTGGTTCATTACTGGAATAATGAACCAAAGCATATTGACAAATAAACACATTAATGGTTCACCAGATTTAAAATGAACCATCTTCAGTGGCTTGACTTAAATATATAGAACTTTATTCAAAGATATAATGAAAAAAGCCAGTTATTTTCTAACATTCAGAAAGGACAAAGAAATCTCAAACCGTTTTATCATTTTTATTAATAAAATATCCACCTACAAAATGATCTATAAACACTATTTACAGAGCAGCAAGCAGTGATGCCCGCTAAGACAGAGTAAGATATTTTACATAGAAAACACTTGGCGGAGGAGATCAATTCATGGGCTGTGTTGAGAATGTATTGTACATTTTCTATTATTTCATAAGGACACATGAGGAAAATGTAGGGACTCTGAGCATTCTGTGATTATTTCCCTGAGGGACAAACCTGCAGCTGGAGCACAAATAAAACCCTCTCCTTGTGTCTCTGCATGGAAATGAGGTATATAAGGTCTCTTATCCAAATTTGCTTAAAAAGTGTGAAAATAGTATCTGCCAGCAAACGTCATAAATAACGTGGGGGTCAGTCGTCCGGCGATCCCTTCCTTTTCCTGCAAACGAAACTTTGAGGATGGACGTTCTGTATACGGATGAGCGAACGGTTGTGAAATGGTTACAGTGGGTCTTGACAGGGGTTCTCAGCACAAAAAAAAAAAAAAATCACCATAATCAGATACTTCAAGTAGATTATATACACCAAAAATGTAGCTAGGAGGTTCTCCACGTGACAGTGATGACTTTCATCAGCATCCAGCTGAGGAAAGAATGACAGAAACTTTAGTTTGTTGTGTTGAAAATAATGCGCCATTCTGCTGAGGCATGCAGAAAGGATGTTAAAACCTACTTTGACTTTCTTGTGAAAAAAAACCCAAAACACTATTACTGGTGTCTGCTTGCTCTTCTGGCTGTTAGGAAAGAAAATACAAGTGTTTCCATTTAGGTAGATGACTATAAAGTTACTTGTGAGCAGACAGCTTGTTATGCTTACTTTGACTTTTCACTGGCTCACAAATCTCCCGATAGCACACGTCCTGCTGTACCTTATATGTCCTTTTGTACCTGCGAGGAAGAAAAGCTCATATTCACTGGAGCCGCATGGGAAATGAAAACCCCCCACATTCCCCATAATCCGGAATCTGCATAAGCAGACGAAGTAGCAGGACTCACTGATAGTGGCACACTCCGCCCTCCCAGACAGGTATGCTTTTAGTCTCAGAGTAGAGCCGGGTGCATGGGTGGGGCACTCGCTGGCACACTGAAACACAGCGGACACACGAATGCTGTAAGAGCTTCCAGGAGGAGGAACAAGCCTGCTAGATGGCTCAGGGGTCTTGCGGGATGGAACCGGGCCCTTCTCGCTGGCTGATGGATGGGTTTTAGGACAGGAATGTTTAAACAACTCTGACACTGGATATTTGGATGTAGAGCAAGATTTAAGGGGAGCAATGGGTATGTCCAATGTCTCCTTCATCAACGTGTTCTTAGAAGAGAAGTCAAACTCGTAAATCCTCCTCTGTTTTGGCAGAGCTGGGTTTTTAGTAAAGGGGTAAGAAAGTGTGTTCCCTCACTTGAGCGTTTTCTGGTCAGCAGCTGCTTTTTAACACTTTTTGGTACTTTTCGTTTGTGTCTTTTTGGCTCCAGGAAGTTGTAAAGAACACATATGTTCTATGTTCTCTTAACAACAAACAGTTGTAAACGGAGATCAATAGAGATCATTTTCACAAGAAAATGGAGATATAAGGCTTTTTGCCCAACAGCGATGAAATCTTTTGTCCTAAGGTACGTTTTGGAACATTATTCTTCAGCGGGTTTATTAATAAATTATCTCATTTATCAGAGGAAGCAGCTTATAATCTTTAGGAATTATTTTTTATAGTAGTTAGCTGATATAAGAGGTCATTACTGATTGTTAGGTGTCATACTGTTTTAACATTTTTTTTAATCTTTCATGCCTCAACATTCTCAATGACACTTGGACACCAGGTGTACAGTATACAAAAGTATTTGCACCCATTAAACATTCACATTTTGCCAATTTGCAACCATGAGAAATAATACATTTTGTTGTGACGGTTTGTTGTAGATCAACAAAAAGAAGTGAATAACTGTGGAGTGGAAAGAAAATGATGCTTGGTTTTGTGTCGCGTATTTACAGCTGATCACACTAGACCATCTACTTATTAAATTGGCTGGACTGGATTTGTCTTTGTGATTCTGTCCCTAAATCCCTGCTTCACTGCACAAATAAAGTTTGTGATTGTGACTGTGCGATAAAACGTGAAAAAGTTAAAGGGGTTTGAATTCTCTGACTACTGAAAATGTATCCAAATCGATAATCCTACCGGACGTAAACATTTGAGTTCCTGTCATTTTTACACGCAGAAAGGTAAAAAAAAAAACAGTTAGAAATTAACTGTTGTTTATGACTTTTGTAACATTCAAGAATCAGTTTACCATATAAAATGGCAAATTCTTGTTAAAACTGATGGGAAACTGGGACTTGTGGTCTAAAATTTAGCCAATGAAAACTGACTACGTCCTTAGAATGTAACGTTTCAGATGCTGAACAATGGAAAGTATTGAATAAGAAATCAATTATTTGTTTTATAGTTCGTATCGAAAAATGCTTAATTTTGAAGCATATTTATGTGTTAGATTGTGACAGCACAGTGTCGCTTAAAGATGTACAAACCACTGTTTACCAGCTCTATTTATAATCAGCTCTATTGAAAATATATATCTATAATTTAACAGTTTTCCTGCATAAATCAACATAAAAATGAACAAGTCTGAGGGCAAAGTAGAACTGAAAGGTATAACAACTTGTCCGCAAAAGTCAGATTTACTTCTGAGGCCTGAGTTGGCCGTTCCAAAACTTTAACTTTCCTCTCATTTAGCCATTCTTATGTGGATTTGGACTCAGTGTGATGCTGATTTTTTAAAAATTTTTCTTTGACACCAGAAGGTTCTAGGATGAAAACCGAAATTCAAAAAATGTGATTTAATTACAAAAACCTCTATTCCATCCGAATAAAAGTTACCACACACCATGACGCTGCCGCCACCATTGTTTTCAGAGCGTCACACATTCTCCCAAAATATTCTGGGAGATTTTAACCCGACCTGGATTGTTTTCTTTCAGAGAAAATGTTTCTTTCTCAACCAGAAGGCCTGAAAATCCAACTGGAACAGACAAACTTTATTTCAGGTTCATAAGACTCACTGTGAACTTAAACCTGAAAATAAATCAGCAGGTGCTTATATAAAGGACTAGTTTCACAGTGTACATGACTAAAGACTGACAATAAACACAAGACGTAAAAACCAATGTCAACTGGGATCAGAGTCTGAATCACGCGGTTTGTATGTGGAGTATAAGAAGACAAACACATACTTACACAGTTCACACTGTCTGCCCTTGAAACCCATCGCACAGCTGCACACGACGGAGCCCCTTTCGTTCACACACGTCCCTCCGTTCTGGCAGGGCAGACTGCGGCAGTCCTGGGGCGACTCTAAAGACAGCAGCTGCCATTAAAACCCTCAGAGCAGAATGAGTTTCACCCTCATGTTTCAGGCCCACTAGTTCACATCATCCACAGCTGAGACCGTCCGCTGACAGATTCCAGCTCTACTCCACTGCACCAGAACAGGATTCTTGTGCTTTATTTATTGCCAAAGTATTTAAATTAAAAGAGAGAGAGAGAGAAAGAACAATGAAATACCTACCAGGCTGTGTTCTTGAAGCTTTTTCTTCAATCTCTAGTGCAAGGCTAATTTTGTTTGTTGTTTCTTCCATCTTTTCTAATCTGATAGGTGGAGGTCCTGCAAGGCAAAAAGAAAAGAGAAAAAAAAAAGAGAAACATTTCCTGTCATGTATCTTTGCCAAACAAGGAAATGAACGAATTACTCCATGATGACTCTGACAGAGTTTAGATGTGGCACTGGCAGGCATTGTATACATTCCTCGTCCTGAAACGATGTTTTGTCGAAACGCCATTAAAGGTGGAAGAGAATCTTAAAGAGGAAATGTATTCTCGAGAGCAAACGATAACATCTGGATAAAGGTTTTACTGTTTAGCCTAAATGCTGCAGGAAGTGAAAGAAATGTCCAAAATCCTCAATAGAAAGTTAACTAATGGAAGAAAAAAGATGCCAGAAAAGTGAGCATGGTTTTCAAACATTTTTACAGATAAAAATCTAAAACGTGTGGCATTCATTTTTCATCCCTCACAACTATAATCTGACATCCCTGAATAAATTTATGTACAACCAATTGTCTTCAAAAACATTGAAAACTATTTTTCTCCTTCCGCTTGCTGGTGTGTCACATGAAGCCCCACCGGTTTGTGGTGTTAACATTAAATTATACATTTTATTATGTTAAAATAATAACATTTCCAGTTGTTCTAGTTTAGAGTTCTTCTAAATCAAGGCTAAATCCCCACCTTGCTTAGAGCCTTGATTCATAACACCTGGAACGTTGATCAACATATTTGATCTATATTTGCTTGATGATTTTGATGATGGAATCTGACAAAACGTAATGTTTATTGCTTCTTTCATTACTGGTTACTGAATTATGTTTTTATGGCGTGAAGCACTTTGAACTGCCTTGTTGCTGAAATGCAAATGAAATTGACCGACTAACATAATAAATTTGCACAAAGCATACCGAGGAGACTGGAACTATTGTCTTAAAGTAAAACTGCTTCAATCTCTTTTAAATATTCACACAATCGTTTAAACCTACTGGTACGATGTCGGATCACTTTCGGCGTCAAGTGAGAAAACCTTGCCGTTATCTTCCCCCTCCGGTCAACCAGCTCAGTGTATCTGCAGCACAGGAACAAACACTGCTTAGCTTTTACAGTGGATCTGCTGCTGATGCTCATGTTTTAGGATGCAGTGGACTGTAATCAGACTCCTGCTAATACCTGAACAGCTCTTCTGAGTTCTTTATTTCAGTGCTGCCGTCCAGGTCTTGAGGGTGAGATGTGGGAAATACGTGCCCAGTCTGGATCCCAAGTCCCGTTACTGTGGGCCGCTCCCTCCTCCCAGGTCTGACCTGCGTTGGCACTAGGTTAGCGGAAGGAAACAACAGCAGAGTAATTCAAATGTAACTTATTAACATTTGTGGAGAGACAGAGCAGTAGGCACGGTAACTCACAGGTGGTAAAAGATACGTGCTGCGGAATGCTGTGGATCTGTTCCTGTCCTGTGTTTTTGACAGACATGAGAGCGACGTAGTAGTGATGTCCTGGCGTCAGCTCACGGAGTGTGTACGACCCTAACTTGCCATTAGGCAGGAAGCGACTCCTGGTATTCAGACCACGGGTTACATTGATAACAAAGCCATCTGGGACGTGTCGCGGATGGCGACTCCAAGTGATCAGCGCTGAATTGGGGGTCACATGCGACAGGGACAGATTCTGTGGGGGATAAGGCCCTGGGGGTAAAACATTTAAATGGTCAGATTATAAACTTTTTTTGGACATGTGTTTTTTGCCTCAGTAATTCATATAAATCTCTCATAGCACAAGGGAAAGCTCCTCCACAGACGTCTTCACAAAAAAATCAGAACTAGGGATGCAAACAATTAATCGATTTAAGATTAAATGTCTTTTAATGGTTTATTAGATTAAATTAGTTCCAATCAATTAACTAAAAACGTCCAATCAGACCTTCTTTTAGTGTTGTAGTTGGGCTGCTTCCAGCAGAGGGCGCCACTGGCCATCCCTAAGCGGAGCCAGTTGATACAGAAACAAAGATGGTGGCGATATCACGAAATAGGAAAGAGAAACGGTCCAAACAGTCCAGTATGGGATTCAAATTGCACTTTTATTTGGTTTTGTTTTGAAATATAAACACTCAACAAGCTTCTTACGTCTCACCATAATAGCGCTGATGTGCTGCAAAAGTGAGGATGTGATGACAGAAAAGTGGAGGCATAAAGCAGAAAAACCATTAACGAGAAGGATGCCAATAAGCAATGCTGATTTTTAGAGCTGTAATGGCTTAATGTGTTTCATGAAGCGAAGTTTTAACTTTCCTTGAACAGCAACCATCTGTGAACATCTCTCTGTTCATAGGGAATCATGTGTTTCATGTATTTTATTCTTTTCATCCCCTAATTTTCTACTTAGCAACAAATATGTCTAAGTTTATTAATGCGAGGAAAGTGCAATTTTCTATTTATTCAGTCAGTATTTAACATAGCGGATACGAAATGCTGAAACCTTTTTTTAAATTCAGCATATTGTGAAAAATGTAGCCCATGTTATGAAAAGACGGTCGGCCCTCTTTATGAAAGAGAACACTCAAGTTTTTAAGAAAATGGCTGCTTATTAATTAATCATTAGTCGACTGATAAGATCAATCATCTCAATGGATAACTTGCATCCCTATTAAGAATACATATTTTATCTCTGGTCAGATCCTGGGTAGCATGATGTTTAGGATAAGAATTCAAAGTGCTTACATAATTTGTTTTCTGTACAACAACTTTGAGTTGGTAATCTTTGTGAATGGAAAGATTGTTGAAACAATGTTGAAACCTAGTAGTGTTTGAGAAACTGTCTACTTACTTGTCCAAAATTGCAGAGGTCCTGCTGAGTGACTGGTGGAAGGAAATTCATCTGGCCTGATCCCACTTTGAGTCAAAACATCCACTGTATACATGTGACCAGCCTGTAATGAACTGTGAAACACAAGGAGGGACACACGTTGTGTTTACTCATCCTCAGTTTTGTCCAGAGCTGTTTGAAACTTTCCACATTTGTGGAAAAAGTACTGCCCTCTCCCAGCTAAAAGGGACTCTGTCTTGTACAATACATCTACACCTCCATCTAGCGGACAAAACTGGAGATGCAGCGGTGTCACGGGGATATTTAGTGCAAAGTCTTACCTGAAAGTGTGCTCAGTGACGCTGGAGTTGAGTGCAACAGTGAGAGACTCGGTCCCATCTGAAGGCATTAAAGAGACATGCACCCTGCTGACGGCTGCATGATGAGCAGCCTGGACCAGCCAGCTCAGCCAGACCTGGGAGGACGACACATTGACCAGCTGCAGCTTTTCCACCCGCTGCGGCCCTGGCACAGAAAGTTTGATTGTTGAAACTCAAATTATTACATTTAAAAAAAAAAAAAAGAAACATAAGGAGATGCTCACTTGTGCGAATTAGCGCAGTGGCAGGCTGGCTTGTGTCGTTGCCGTAGGCTTTGAGTTTGATGGAGATGGTGGAAATGTTGTACAGCATGCCGGGAACCAGGTCCCGCAGAACATGAGTGGAGCGCTGCTTGTCCAGGTAGTCCGTTTTGGGGGTGCTGTTGCCCAGGGGGGCGTAGGTCACAGCGAACATGCTGAGCACTCGGTGGGAGTGGTCTGGCTGATCCCAGCGCAGTTCCACCTCGTTCTCCTCCACGCGCAGTACATGGAGACCAGACGGGGGCAACAGGTCTGGGAACAGCAGCAACCTTGGATTTTTATTCTATACAATGCGGTGCTTTGAAAAAGTATTTCAAATTGAAAAATACAGTAATTTATTGATCCTAAAGGGAAATTAAATGTTATTTATTAATTCAATATTCTTCAAAGAGTAAATTTATTTAACTTATTATTGATTTACTAAATTATGAATGTAATTTGTTTGTCTCTGAATTTTGCGATATAAAAACCCCAAATTGTCAGTGTGTTTTGTTGGGATTGAATGTGACAGAGCAATACAAAGTAGCCTGTAATTGTGAAGTGGAAGAAATATTATCTGTGGTTTGTAAAATATTTTACAATAAACAACGTGAGAAGTATGAGTATGCATATGTATTCGGCCCCCCCTATTGGAATTACAGGTGCAGCTGTGTTTGAATTTTGCACATTGAGAGAATCAAACCTTCTACTATTATTTTTTTTCATGAAATAACTCAAACACTGTTGATATGGACTTGAAGATCGACTTCCACGTCATGCCACAGATTCTCAATTGGATTTAGGTCTACACTTTGGAGACAGAAAACCTTTTTGCACGTGGGGCTAAAAATAAAATTTTACCTGATCAGCTTGTTGACCTTGATTACTAACTAACATTCTCTAAGTCCTTTACGTAATAGCTGGATTTATGCTGAAATTCAATGAAAAACAGATGAACTGTGTTTACCAACTCGGCCACCTCTGAAGATAACTGGTTGCTCTAGGGGTACCAGATTACGCAAGTCTAATAATTCAGAGTTTTAGTCCTAAAATCCCTATGTCGTATTCATTCATCACACAAAATCTAAATAAAATACATCAAAGTTTGTGGTTTTTAGGTGACAAAATGTGAAAAAGTACAGCTACAAATCCGTTATGATGCTCCATAACCGCATTGTTGTCTTTGTGGGTGCAGTCTGATTGTTGACCTTACTGACCTTTCTCACAGTCTTTGCCTGTGAGGCCCACTTTGCAGACACAGTTGTAGTTTCCTCTCCTGTCACTCCAGCAGCTGCCTCGAGTTCCACAAGGTTTCAGCACACATGGGTCCTCCACTTGGTGGTGACAAAGACAAACAGTGGCAATAAGATGCTGCAGTTCATGTAACAACAGTCTAAGAGTCAGAAAGGTTATGTTAATCCCATTTAATGCTAAACAGAGATGGAACTAGATGTGTATATATTGTGTGTATAACCACAAAAAAATAAGATGAGGAACGGATGGACATGCAAGAAACCAAAAAGGACAGGTTTTTGTCTGTTTTGCTTTTTACAATTAATTGATTTTACGAAATTAAAGACCGCATGGACTTAAAATATTCCGTTTTGCTTTGTCATGATTACTCCATTTGCTACTATGCATCCAAATCCTTTTTGTAGAGTATTTTCACACCTGATAGTCCGGTAGACTCTATTTGATTGTGACCAAAATTGCAACATTTGTTACATTTTCAGCTAGTGAAGTTTGGCTGTACCATGTCAAACGATCCAAACCAATTGAAAAACTGCTGTTGACACCCTCGCCTGTGGTGGCGCTGCACCAAGAACCACTGAAGGAAGGGACACAGAAATCTCCAAAGAAGACACAAGTGCTAATTCCTTCTTCACAAATTGTAAACAAAAATGGAGTAGCTTCAAACTGCAGCAGTTGTAGGATTTGTTTTTGACTTTGGTAAAATACTATGAGCCTTTTCTCTAACATTAGGCTCTTGTGTTTGTGTTGGTTGTTTTTACCCAGAATTCCCTGCGCTATAGTCCTCTTCCTGTTTCTGGAGCGGTCTCTGATCTGCTTGCAGACCAGAGACAGCATATGCATTGGAAATGCGCCAGAGTTCACATCAGCTGAACTGAAACGTAGGCTCTTAGGCGGACTGGATTTCGCTTTTTTGGTCCCCATCAAAGTTCCCAAACGAACTAAACTTTCTATACAAACAGAGTAGAGTTTGATTAAAGCGGCCTAAAAAGGGCTGTTGTGAATACACTCTTCATGTACTCCACATACCGATACAGATACTATCACTATAGCCAACTCTAACAATTAAGAAGATATGCTGGCGTGCACAACAGTTCAAGGAGGTTTTTTTTCTGTCCTTCTTAGCCGCTTTTGGATTTTCAGTGTGAAATTTATTTGCATACTGCATTTAAAAACAACAGTGAGCTTGGTGGGTGTTCTGTCCATCATCATCTTGATTGTCTTGTTGACGGTAGGATTTAGTTGGCACGGAAATTTTTAATTTTTAACGAGAAAAACTCTGAAGTCATGTTGTCCTGACCTAAAAGGAGTCCTTGGACTGAGCTATCTTACTTGGCGTCCAAATAGAAATGCCTTACAATAAATACAGGGATAAAAATGGATCCTACTTTAAAACTTGATTGTCAAGTCAACTTTGTAAAATAATCCTTTTTCCAGTTAAGGCATCTGACAAGAGTTAAGCCTAATACTGCCTCCAACAGCAATACAGAGACAGTCAGATGCTTTTATTACCCATCGCCTTGATTATTGCAGTGCTCACTTTTTGCCATCAGCCAGGCTTACATTGCTCGCCCACAACTCAAAATGTGAGCGCTCGATTTACAACTAGGACTTACAAACATGGCTACATTCCACAAACTTTGGCCTGAGCAGTGTGGACACATAGAGGTAAGCTGTTCCACAATTTCAAAGCAGCTGCAGCAAAAGCTTGATCTACTTTGCATTTTAGTTGGGGTTGTAAAACACCCAGGATAAACTTTGACCAGGATGCTCCTTAAGACGTGTGGATGGTTGAGGAGAGGATGTGAAATACAACCCGAATGCCAGAGAGGTTCTTTAAATTTGAACACAATAAAAACTCAAATCACAAATCACATGAGGCAATATGTTATTCACAACAGAAAATAATGTAACAAATGATTAAAACGAGAAATTGTACATCTTTAGTCACTAAATGCTGCAGGCACCAAAAACGTTGGGATAGCAACCATATTTACCACGGCGTAGCATCTCTTTGTTTAAAAAAAAAAAAAAAAAAAACAGTTTGAAGATGTCTGGGGATCAATATTCTGATTGATAAATGGCAGTTCTTGATGCAGTGCAATCTGGACATTTTTTTTTTACTGATTACAGACTCAAAATTACCCTTGCAATCTAATTTTAAACGCAAGATCTACATTTCAGAATTGGATATTGGATACAGGACTAAAAACAAAAGGGAAGAACCCCTTCACAATTTTAACACTGTTTCTGACAGAGTTAAAGAGATAAATGTGAGAATCTCAAGGTAAATATCAGAAACTTTGCAAAGTTTACTTACACATCTGGCAGCGTTCCCCAAAGAAACCGTCTTTACACGTACACACGTAGTACTGTCTGTAACCCCGACACACGCCTCCGTTCAGACAGGGGCTGGACTCACAACCATCTTGCTCTGCATGCAGACATTTGCACAGATATAAAAGAAATTTGTCCTTTTATTTCTGCCGTTGGCTAAATGTACAATATTTGTGGTGGAAAAGCCACTGCACCTATTTCACAGTTCTGGCCTTTGAAGCCTTGTGGACAGTGACACAAGTAGGAACCAGGCTGGTCCTCACATGTCCCCTTGTTCATGCAGGGCTCAGACAGGCATTCATTTGCGTCTTAGAGGAAATGAAACATTCACATATAGTAGCTATATACATGGGAATATTCTTTTGTGTTTCTGTGAATGTCGTGGATCCATGGAAAGCCTTACCAATCTGACAGCGTTTTCCACTAAAGCCGTCCTTGCAGACACACTTATAGGACCCAATCTTGTTCTGACAAGAACCGCCGTTGAGACAAGGCTGTGATAAGCACTCATTAACCTCTGTCAAAAAAAAGAAACAATTGAGTTAAGGTGCATATAAAGTAAAGCATAATTCTGAACCACTGCAGGAGGTTTAACTTTAATTAGGAATGTTTCCATTGACCATAAAATTGCACAAATTGGAATTGTGCAAAGTATGTTTGTGTAATGGAAACACGCCAATTATGAAAAAAGCTCTAATTTTTGCATAAAAAGTTTTCATGTCGGGATGAGGTGGTTTTTCAGCCATATCAAACTTTTGTGAATTTCACAAAAATGCAATGGAAACACTTTTTTTCTCCCGCACCACGCCAGTTTGTATACAGCAGCATGCGCTTATTGGTAGACACTGGCCTTCTTTGGCAATGCGCAGCTGGCTCCATGAGAGCTCGCACAGCATCTCAAAGTTCATCACATGTTGAGTTTGTTACTCAAAAGTGTTGAATCCAAAGCTTTTTTTTGCCAACTACAATTTCCTTAAAACACGTAGCTGCTCCCCAGCAGAAGTTTGTCTCTCCAACACCTGAATAGCATCTCCTCTCCTGGCTGTTGATGAGCGCTAGCATTGTGGCTGACATATAAATATATCTCCTGTAACTGTTTACATCAATCGCCATTATGACTTTTAAAAGACTTATCGCATACGCGGACTTATTCACATGTGATTTTTATTCCGCTTCTTATTCAGTAGAAGCGTCGCAATCGCTGTTCTACAATATTAGCAGAATACCAAGAAAGTTTTGCACACATTTGGAAACGCAGCTACTGTACGAACAAAACTATTGTTTTGGGGGTTGGAGAGGGTGCGTGCATTGTTGTGTTCTACAGACCCTTACAAACGGGCGGCTGGGTCCATTCTCCCTGAGTGCCGCAGGTGCTCTGCGTGGCTCTGGGCACAGACGTGAACCCTGAATGGCAAACGTACGCAGCGACGGAGCCTGGTGTTGTCGAGGAGAACTGGACCTCAGCATGTTTGACATGGGGGGGCGGCCCGCAGCCCAGCTCTAAAACGAACGCAAACACGCCGATAAATACAAGCATGGCTGCATAGTAACAAGATGCTCACAGTGGTCCCCCACTAAAGCACACCGAAGGTTATGGAGGTGCTTTCCATCAAGTACCGTCTGTATTTGTCCTGCTAAAATTACCTCCAGCGTGTTGTTAAAAGTGTGTAGACATGAATCACCATGTCTAATCACGTCTTACTTTATATAGCCTACACAGCCATCTATATTTGTAAATGTGAGGCCTCTAGTGCAGCAACACCGCTAAGATTATCTTTAGATGGAAAGCTAATATCTACGCACTTTAACAACTCAGGATATCCTCCGGCCTCGTCTAATCTGTCCAGGGCAACATCTTGCAAATGTCAACATCAGAGGGAGATTAAGACATTGTTGCCCGGTGACACAAAGTCTGCTTACCTGCAGAGGGACGTAGTGAGCTCCGGCTTATTTGACAATCTTTTCCGCTGTATTCGTCAGTGCATTCACATTTATACTTTCCTAGGTAGTGAAAACACGTTCCACCGTTTTGGCAGGGAGTGGAGGAACAGGGGTCTGGCTTTCCTGAAAACCAAAGAAAGGACTAGAATGAAATCCTTTCTTTTAATTACTGAGGTAGTTTACTTTTCTGGCATTCAGGACGAGGCTAGCATACATTTGAGTATCAAAGAAAAACTAGGAAACGTACAAGAAAGGAACATTACAAGAATAACACACTCACCCTCCACTTTATTAAGATTAACTAATGTAATGCAAGTGTAACTAATAAGGTTACACTAATAAGGGGTGGAACACCACTTTGCCTACAAACTGTTTAAATTTTTCATGGCAAAGACTCAAAAAGGTGCCATTAACATTTCCTGGAGATTTTGGTCCATATGAACGTGATAACTGAGTTTCTGCAGTTTTGGTGCTCTAGTGACAGAGATCGGCTGACTGGAAAGGCCGTTAGCGTACAGCATTGCCATCATGTTTTAGAAACCAGTTTGAGGCGATGTACTTTCTTGCTAAAACCAGCCACCAGAAATCAGAAATTACTGACAGAAATTCTGAACCTTCCATCTGAATATTGCAGTTGAAATGAAGATCCGCTCAAGCAACGTACTTCAGGTCCGTTACTGCACATATTTAGTGACTAAGAGTAAATCATGGGGCGGAGTGATATGGCTTCAAAATAAAATCTCTGATTGTTTTCATACCAGATCTGATGTTAATTCAAAAAAAAAATTTTCTCACTTTCTTTTTTTAAAGAAGAAATTACAAATGACTTGTAAAAGTGGATTTTATTCCAAACATCCTTTTGTGTGTGTTGTACTATGGGAGTATCAGAGGCAGGCGATGAGAATTTCAAATTAAAATAACAAAATAATAATATTAGCAGATCAAAGAAGACATTTTACTGGACAAAAAAAAATCTTACAATTATGAGAAAACAGACTTTTTATTGAGACAAAAGCTTGGATAAAATGACCAAAATATGATGTGACCACCTCAGTCCATGTGGTTCTTTTTTCGAAATAGATGAAGTTGTTTGCATGGTCGTTTCAAAATCCTGCTACTGATAACTATTTGACGCTTATGTGTTAAAAGGCAATTCTATTAAGTCTTTCTATTAAGTATTATCTGTAAAAACTTATAACAAAAAACAAAACGAGGAATGTTGAGCATTTTGAGATCTCATGCTTTGGTATTTTTGTGTTGAGTTCTCATAAAATGGCTACTTTATTCTCCTAATATTACAAAAACCTCACTGGAATATTATTGTCGTATTAAAAAACAACAAATCTTAGCTTGACCCTAATATTCCATAGTAGACTTGTCCTGTACTTAAAGTCTAAATAGAAGCTGTAAAATATGCTTCTGCTGGCATCACCCCCAAAATATGGAAACCCAGGGAGTGCAACAAAAAACCAAAATCCAAATTTTCCAAAAATTAACCCAAAAGTTCAATTAAAGTAAATAGTGACATAAGCTTCCTGCTAACTGACAGGAGTGGCATATCGTGTGGTCTGGTGCTGCTTCGGGGCCCAAAGGGTCGTGTGTTGCAGATGGTATTCTGCATGTTGGCTACAATGACAGGTTCTATGGGCTATTGGTGGCTTGCTGTCATCTTGAACCACGCTGCCCACTCTCCACACAGCAGACACTTGGTGGATAGTTTCTTTATTTCTGACCATTCTCTGCAAACCTGAAAAATTGCTGTGTGTGAAAACTTCCACAGATCAGCAGGTTTCCGAAATATCTTACGGGAATACAGTCTTCTTATTGAGAAAAAAAAAAGAAAAAAAGAGAGGCTTCTTGTTGGAGCCAGTCTCTCTGGCACCAACAACCACACGACGTTCAAAATATTTCAAATCCCCTTGTTTTCACATTCTTGGTTTGAACTTTAGCAAGTCATCTTCACCACGTCTAGATGCCTGAATGCACCGAGTTGCTGCCCTGCAATTGGTTGGTTTACTCTTTGAGCAGACAGCAAAAAGAACAGTACATTATGAAGTGGACGGTGTTTGTTTACATAGCTGAAACCAGAAGTTTACGTTCACCAAATAAAAACACATTCATGTTTTTTTTCTCAATGTCTGAAGTTACAACAGAACAAACTTCTTTTATTTTAGTTCAGCTAGAGTTACCAAAATTGGATGTCTACATCATTCTGTACGTATATGTTTGATTCTGAAAACATTAATAAATAAATAACTTGAGATATTACTTCTTTAAATATCATGGCATTCAGCAAAAAGAAATAATTTTGGTGGTTTTAACTGATGCTTGGTCTGATTTGTGCATAATTAGCTTAAACATACTGAAAGCACTGGCGTTGTCTCAGTAGTTATTGACTTATTTCCACACATTTACTTTAATACTTTCACACAAACCTGCAACCAAATATTAGACATAATAACAGTAGAGTGGTACTCACCCACTTCGCAGTGTTTTCCAGTAAATCTGTAAGGACACACACATCTGTAGCTCCCTCCCTCTTCCTTACAGGAGCCTCCATTACGGCAGGGGCTCGACGCACATGTATTAAGTCTAACTGGAAAGAGACAGTCAAAAAGAGGAATCATTGAAGAAGAGAGCACTCTAGCTTTTAATCACACAAAATACATCTCTTCCACTCCGTTGAGATTTGAGTCATCATTTGGGGAAATAGCCCATAACTCTGTCATACATACAAATTATCATAAGCCTTTCAGCATTGCAATTTTTCAAGGAGCAATACGAGTGATGGCATGTTTCCTAGGGCATGAAAAGCTGCTGTTGGACTTGAGCCCAGGTAATAACGCACAACACAGAGGGATGTTTTATGAATGCTGCTTAAAGCCGATTCATATGCAGGCACTGCTGAATGTTTTAATCAATTATTTTACCCTTTTCACAATGTTTGCCAGAGTATCCATATCTGCACTCGCAGGTGTAGCCTTCGTCTCGTTCGTAGCAGTACCCGCCGTTTAGACAAGGCGAGGAGTCGCAGACCGACTGGGGCTGTACTGAAAAACACATAACAAGACTTGATTGTGTTCCACTGCAGTGGGGGACAGCAAAGCTCCAAAGTTTTGCTCAAGCACACGGAGATTTGGTTCAACTTCAAAAAAACAAAACAAAGTTTGTTTTTTTATTCAGTTGATTACAGAACAATCAACAACATCAAAGATGTCAATTTTGCCCAGTATTCACAATTTGAAATGCGAATGTTAGAAGTTCAGTAATGAAGCTCAAGTGCTTGTGACTACAGGAAACAAATATACATGCAGTAATAAATAAATATAGTGTAGCCAGAAGTTTACATACACTGATTATGGGCATGGCTGTCACATTAATTTGGGGTGTTTAAGGATTCTTCAAAGCTGTTCTTTTTCCAAATGTGGTAATACAGACTGAAAAATATGCATATATTCAACTGAGTCTTTTAATTAGAAGCTCAGAAGTTTCGAGAAAACCTTTATCTTGCCATCAGTGATTATGTTTGACTGCAGCAGGAAGTTTCTCTTTGCCAGCATAAACAAGGGCTTGCTTGGCAGCACTCGTCGGACTGACCGATACTCAGAACAATGGAAATGTCCAAGGACCTCGGTCAAAATTTAATGGGAACTGTACAATTTACAACCTTAAAAAGAACCTTTAGCTGCTTCTGAACAACTGCAGATTCCAACATAGCCAGTTAGGATTTCAACATTTTGCCAAGGACTGGAATAAGGCCCAAACTGTCACCCTTAGATAGAAGGAACGAACCAGAAGCAGCTAGCGGAGGCTCCAATCTGCCATGGACTGGGAGGGAGAACACCAAACAAGAAGCCTACGCTCCAAAATTGACACCAATCAAATCTACCAAAAACTGGAACTATCCACATGGATGAACCACTTGCGAAAGTTTGTTATGTTTAGATAGCACAACTATTGAGATGTTTGGTGACACTGCTAAACTGTTGATTTTATGCAATTTGAAGACAGCGGCATATTTCAACAAACCAAAGATATGCTGGTTTTAAATTATGCCAAACAGGGAAAGCTTTCAGAATGGCTATGACCTGAAGCCCAGAGAAAAATTGTGGACTACAGCTAAGAAGCGAAGTCCATGTCAGAAAGCCAACCCAGTAAAGGTTTGAACCAAATATCAGGAGGAGTAAATGTGCAATATTGACTTTTTGATGACTGGAGAAAATCAACAACTCCCCCGTACCCATGACAAGGGTATGAAAACTTCTGACTGAAACTGCAGCTGCCAAAGTGCCATGCTGGTGCCTCAGGGTCTTACCAGGGTAAAAGTCCATATGATCAGGCTCTACTCCTGTGTGACATGTACAAAGATAAGCTCCTCCATACTCCAAACAGGGACTTCCATCAGGACATGTTCTGCTGTTACTGCACAGGGTCTGAGTTATTCCTGAGTTAGGGGAATTGAGAAAAGCAGGTACATAAATTTTGGAGGAAAATGTCTCAGTCACAGAGTGACCCATTCATCAAGGGATTATTCAGCTCATACCCACCCAGCTGACAGTAGGCTCCGGTGTAGCCTGGAGGGCATTCACAGGTTCCATTGATGCCCACGCAGACGCCCCCGTTCTGGCAAAGGCATTCTACTGCAGACACACACACACGCAGATGGAGGTCGGCTGTGTGAAAGATCCAGTACTAATAACCATCATCAATGCCACATGTTGAGTGTCTTTCATCTGATATATTGCAAACCCAAGGTTCTCAAACTAGCCCCGCTTGCGTTTCAAAAGGGAAAACAAGCGAGAAATGCTGATTTCTCTGCTGAGTGTCCATGTAATGACAGTTAGCAATGTGAGCTAATAATGGTGTACTTCTTTACAGTTTGTGTATCCTAGCAAAACGGTCAGTATTCAATACCAAAAATTGTACAGTACTTCCTTTGTTGGATATTTGGCAAGAAGTGTAAAATAAATAAATAAATAAATAAAACATTACTATTTGGAAATGTTGATTCCTGAAATAAAATGGAAAGCAAAATTAAACCACATATTTCAACAAAACATGCAGTGCCAATCTAGAGAAACTCTTCCATGTGTTTATCTTTGGTCGCATTGATTACTACAACAGTGTCTTCACGGGTCTGCCTTAAAAATCAATGAGGCAACTGCAGCTGATCCAGAACGCTGCTGCTGGTGTTCTGACTAAAACCAGTAAGATAGAGCACATCATCCAGTTCTAAAGTCCTTGCACTGGATCCTGTAGCTCAGAGAATAGACTTTAAAATACTGTTGTTGGTTGATAAATCACTGAACGGCTTAGCACCAAAATACATTAAAGATCTGCTGTTGTCATAGCAACCTTCCAGACCTCTCAGGTCTTCTGGCTCTGGTTCTGCACTGCATCCCCGGAGCCAGAACCAAACATGGAGACACAACATTCAGCTTTCATGCACCACAAATCTGGAACAAACTTCCAGAAAACTGCAAAACTGCAATGTTAGTTCCTTTAAATCAAGGCTATAAACCCACCTGCTTAGAGTTGCCTTTGAACCATAATAAATGGAACATTCACCAACATATTTGATGTGTACGATGATTTTAATGATGGCATTTGTCAAAATGTAATGTTTGTTACTGGTTCCTCAATTGTTGACTCTGGCGTTTTTATGATACCTGGTTACTGTAATGTGCTCCACAAAAAAATTTGATTGATTGATTGATTGACTGAAAATCTCTCTCCGTTTTATTTGCCGTTGATTGTGGTGGTACTGGAAAACCATAGCCGTTACTAACGTGGTTTTAGTCATAAGAAAACCACTGCTGCAAACTATCAATTTGCTGCCACTTTTCTTTTCCGACAATTTAGGATAAAAAAAAAAAAAAAAATCACCCTTCTGCACAATGCACATCCGCTCCTCACGAACCGTACGAATGTTTTTGTTTTCCTCTCCCTGCTTAATTGCAGCAGCGGATCAAAGGACACGGCTGTGTCGTGTCTTAATGGCTCCACCTTTGAAGTCACTGGGAGCTCTGGCGGAGGGCATTCATTTTCTGGTGATATGGAGCATATTTTGTGACCAAAAAACGCGACGCCCCGGGGGCAATTAATGGACTGTTAATTCGAGAGAGCCACTTTGATTCGCCACCTGTGCCGCCCGGGCCCTTTGATCTGAGTGCCTGATTAGGCATGTCTGAGTCCGACTACTTTCTCTTCCTTGGAGAATCCTGCTCTTTTTTTCCCCTGCTGTGCCTTCCAAGTGAGCCAGGCAGGAAAGTATTTGGTAGATTTAAGAGAGCCTATATAAGCACTGATAGTTATTTCAGCTCAGGGGTGAAAAGCAACATGCACTTGTAGGAGCTCAGACCTTATTAAAGGGCACTTTTAGCAGAGGGAACAAACACTTGCAGCAACTGCTCTCAGTTGGTTAAGTGCAATCTCTTTTGAAAGATGAAAGTTAATCTCTGGAACAGGAATAGCAAACTCTACATGCTGTGTGACTGGGAATGAAATTTTTGAGTTTTAAATGGCTAAAAACGATAAATCACGGTGTGACGCTATGGCTGGGTTCCAAAGAGGAGCAGTTTTGAAAGTGTGCATACTTCAGCAGCAAGGGCTGAAGAAATGACTCGAATACCACCGCACTGCTTCAACTCATAAACTGGCACTTTTTAGGTCTAGACGAAACGCCTCCTCTTGTTTGTAAACTAATAAAAAGGCACTACAAAGCAATTATTCGCAGGATCAAGCAACCGGTTCCTGTGGTAAACTGGGCGAGGCCGTGTCAGTTTTGATAATTACGATAATCCATCACTACAGCCGAGTCTTCCAGGGCAGACTTCCACATTCCTGTGGGATAGCACAGTTCTTCTTCAAAATACCTCAGTCTGCCTCTCTACCTGCCCAGCTGCCTGCAGTTAGCAGCAGAGAACAAAACCTGCACACTTTGACAGCGTTCAGAGCAGAGCACAGGAACAGATCCAGCACGTTCTTAATCTCCCCAAAAAGCAGATGAAAAACAGCAAAATGTGAACTATTTTTGGCAAAGCTTCTTGGTTACCTGTTTGGTTGTGTGGATCAGTGGAATTCATCAGCTCTGAGGAAAGAAAACAACAATAGAGGGTTATTTTATTTTATTCAAATAACACAATATAGAAGATGAAACCTCTTTCATATTGAGAAATATACTGGTTTCCAAAAAAACTATGGAAATAAAGGGTTTCAGAAATGAAAAATGAGAATGAAAACATTCTTCGAGAAAAGTACATCTTATTCCATAAATATGAAACAATCACCATAAACTGTGGTGTCCAATTTTCTTTCCCCACACGGGCCAAAATTGTCAAAGCACACAGAAGATTATTTTGTTTTTCAATTAAAAACACACAAATGATAATTATTTTTACGATGTAGACAGTACAATATTTTACGGAAAAGAACAAAGTATTCTGACTGTAGTAGAAAAATCATAGTTTTGCATCACAGAGATAAAAAAATAAGGCAGATAACTACAGTAAATCAGACAAAATAAATCTAAGATTATTATATAATTCTGTATTTTTGAGAAACCAGATCAGAAAGAATGGGGAAAAAAAATTCTGAGACTTAACTATTTTGAACTAAAAGGTATCTACAATATTAATTATTTTTATTTATTTCATTCCAATAAGATTTCGCTCTTATTTTGGTTCCAAAAGAACTTTCAAAAAGTTTGGATGTTGGCAAGTTAGGTCTACAAATAATGAGAAGCATTAACGATGACTTTTGATTTTCATAGAGGAAAGATTGAAAGAGCTCCAGCTTTTCAGCACTGGACTGTTTGAAAACAATGTGAACTCTGCAAATTAGAAGTAATTTTCATATTTTTCCCACCAAAGTGTCTGACAATATTAAATTCATAAAACCTTTGGCTGGAAATGACTTGAACTGAGGAATGCTTTTGAATATAAAAGTTAAAGGAGCTAATTCTAGCAAGTTGTCTATGTATTTTTATGTAGAGTTACATAAATTCCACAACAGAGTGATAACAGGAGAAGGCATCATTTTCTTCAGCCATGTCTTTGTTTCATTCAATAAAATAAATTTCTCTCTGTAAGTAACTTTCTTCCTCTTAAAACCTAAACACAGAGGTAAAATTATAAAACAAGCAAATGTTAGAATTAGTTTAAAGAAACTTGATAAGCTAAATTTAATCAAAGGACCAAGGATATTTTTGCAGCTCTGGACAAATTTTATTTCCTGGACAAAAATGAGTCCTTGTTTTGTAAAGGTGTTGACTCTGTATTTACTGACCTACTCTGATCTACTGTTTTTTTCTTTTTTTGATATTACAACACCTTGAAAAGTAATCACATTTTATATTTTGTCACATTACCTCCACAAACTACAAAAGAATATGTTGCTTTCAATAAGTAAAAGTGTGCTGTGCATTTGTATTCTGCTCCGCTGTGTCAATATTTCTGCTACAATCACAGCTGAAAGTCTATTGTCTCATTTCTCCAACAGCTTTAAACATAGAGACAAGACTTCTTCTTGTTCTTCTCTGCGAAATAGCTTACGCTCAGTCAGATATGAAGGGGATGATCTGTGAACATCAGCCTTCAGTCCTTAAGAAATGCTTAAGAATTTAAGTTTGGAGCTCTGCCAAACCATTGTAACACAAGAATATTAATTTATTGGTATCAGAATAAACCCAGAATCCTTTTCTCACCCCTTCACAGCTACGCACGACTTCATGTCGATCTGTCGGATAAAATCCTGCAGAAATTCATTGAAGGCTTTTCTGTACACATAGTTTCTGTCCACACAGCTGCAGAAATCCTCTCTGAATTCATAATTCTTTCCACTTTTCAAAGTTGATTATTTTAAAGGCACATTAATTTGGCTAAGAGCATGCCGAAGTATGCTAAAAATGTTTTCAGTGGCAGTACATCCACAAATCCCTGCGACTGAACAGAAACAGAAAAACCCTCTTCCCACCAACAGGCCTGAGAAGCGAATGCTGCAATTAGTCAGATATTATAAACTGTCTGCTGAGGGGCTGGTGTTACTTTGCAAAGGCAACCAGGATACAGTTGATGAAGGCAAAAAAAACACAAAAAAAACCCAAACGTTTTCTAAAAGTTTCTCTTGCTGAATCCCACCTGTTTCGCAGAACGTCCCAGTGAACGCAGCGGGACATGCACAGGTGAAGCCGGTCACCTGATCCACGCATTCTCCTCCATTCAGACACGGCTGGGATTCACATTCGTTGATGTCTGAGGAACACACCGATATCGAACAATCAAAGGTGAGTCGAGAGGCGGATGTGTTCAAAGGTAAGATGGATTAACGGGATTGGCCTCGCCTGGTGCAGGCATAAAGTTTCATTGACCAGGTGTCTGGCATTAGGATTAATCTGGTTTCATGTAGAAACAGGGATTTGTGAACTCAGGAGGGCCTGATCATTTCATTTCCTCCTGGATTTAAGTTACAAAACTAAACAACTACGTGGCACTTAGATGAGAAAATGACTTTTTGCGTGCTGACTTCACCGAAGGAAGCCGTTTGAATATTTTTACAAGAAGCGGTGCTTTGAAATCACTTCTAGCAAGACCAGTTTGTCTACCGATACCAATTTGTCCAGACTGATAAAGTTTTTGACACAAACTGAGCGTAATGTAGAAAGAAGTGAAAATGAGTCGACTGAGACAAACCCCACTCACCTGTCTCACAACGCAGCCCGGTGAAACCCGGCTCACACACACAGGTGAAATTGCCATCGCCTTGTACACACGATGCGTTGTTAAGGCACGGTCTGTCTTCACACTCGTCAATGTCTGCAACACACACACGCATACAGAAAGACACACTCAGGGAATATTTACTCAGCTGATTAATATATCCGCCACGTGGCTCCCCTCATTCTGCAAAAATGTGCTGCTGGCTGCAAAGGTATTAGAAGAGGTTTTGATACTTCTTTGCAGGCTGATCGTCTTTGTGTTTGTGTGGTAAGGTGCTTAATGAGCGCTTAGGTTCCAGGTAGGAAGAACATTTGTTCAGCACGGTCGGAAACTACATCTCCATTTAAAGTAAACATAGCTTTTTTTCATATCTTATTGTCACCTTCCTAAAATATTGGCCTAAGTCTTTTTTTTTTTTTTTTTTTTTGGCCAAAAGTGACATAAAATCGGTTCAGATCTTGTCGACTCCTGTTAGCAGGTCCTACTTGAGGTCATTGGTTGTCAGAGAGCAGAAAAATACCTCAAGAATCCAAAAATATAGAAATGATGGGCTACGGTGCAAAATGACCGGCGCTTATGGTAGCAAAACGTTAACCGGTTGTGTTTGTCAAAAAATAATCATGACACTTTCAATATAAAGTTTCATGAAATTACTGATTAAACTTTATCTTTAATAACATAAAGCTACATATTTTTTTAAAGTGCAATCAATAATACTTTTGTAACAAATTTATGGCAGACCATGATTTCTTGGTTAATGTCAAGTGGTCATAACCAAGACATTTTGAATAATGTCATCTTTATATTGAAAGTGTTATGATTTACCGACTGACACTTTATGACAACAGTCATGAATATCCATAAAGACTTACTCATGTTCATGACAGGTATTATGTCATGTTTATGACGGTGTCATGACAGTCTTATTCACAACCCGTCAAATAAAGTGTTGCCGAAAAGTAGCCAGTCATGTGACTCTCTTCCAAATCGGCAGGTAAGACTTTTTACAGATTGGTGATTGGCCAGAAAACTCCCGTTCTCGCCTTCATAAAAATCGCACAAAAGTTCATTAAAAGTAAATGTAAAATAAAAGGCTTATATAAAATATCACTCACTACTTGAGGTTATGCTGTCTGTTCATTAGCATCCTGCTGCATCAGGATTGAAAGGGGAGAAGCATGCAGATATCACACCCAATCCCAATAGAATGGAAACACAAATGCTGCATAAATGGATGATTATAAGTGGGAAAGTGACTTTGAGTCATGACAGCCTGAGGAAATGGGTGCAATGTACCTGTTTGACAGTGAACCCCCATGTATCCGGGAGGACACTCGCAGATGAAACCATTAATCCGATCTTTACAACTCCCACCATTCTGGCACGGATTGGAAGCACACTCGTTGACATCTGCAAAAACAGGAGGAAACACAAGGGAGGCACTATGATGTTTTTAATTAAAAGGAAACATCTGGTAAATGATTGCGATGACTTCCAAGGATAACACATCTGATTGGCGCAGAGCTGATACAGGTATTAAGGAAATACTCAGGTGTCCCTCTGGAAAGTCTGCTGAAATCTAGCTATTTTCTTTACAAGCCGACATTATTTTTCCTGGCCGTTCTCGAGTAGACAAGTAGTCGCTCGCAGCATGCACCGTGTGTCAAGCTAAACACAGCAGGAAGCGGTGTCAACCATAACTCACTGATTTGGCACCTGCGGCCGGTGAAGCCAGCCAAGCAGGAGCAAGTGAAGGAGGGGTTGCCTGTAATACAGTCGTCGATGCACTGGCCTCCGTTCAGGCACGGACGCAGGTGTGGACACACGGAGGCTGGAAGATAACGGGAACAGGAAGCGGAGTAACGTCAAAACGTCAAAGGTGCGATTTTAAAAGAAGCGTTCTTCTTTTAAGGAGCGCGGCTCTCACCAGAGTTGCAGCCTCCCACTTCCACGTTTGCGTCGTCTATTCTGAAGACCCATCTGCCCGGGTAGCCGACGTTGGTCGTGTCCTCTAAGCCGACGACATCGGCGGTGCGAGAGCCCGGGATGTTGAAGTAGCGCCTGCCGTCGCCAGCGTTAAAGCCTGCCTAGGAAGACGGTAACAAACGGGACGGACGTGTTAAAGGACTGTTAATAGAGAGATACTGAACTAGATGGGAACGTTGTATCCACAAGCAAGATAAGAAAGTGATCTTACCTGTGCCGCAATCCCCCCCAATCCCACAAGGTTTCCTCCACTGCTGGCATGCCTCCCTGTTGTCCAGGTGATGTTATTGTACTGGAATATAGTAAAGGAAAGCTCTCCGTCTGTAATCAGCACCACCTGGAAAGTATTAACCTGCACAGAAGGAAAAAACAGCTTTGGGTAAAATAATGACTTCATTAGTTGTTGATGCAAGAAAAAAACTTGAATACCAAAGAAAAATCTCTACTTAGATAACAAAAGAAGAATAAAATGTCAAGAACTGAGCAAAGATAACAAATACAAGACCTTGAATATAAAGGTTTACCTTCATTTTGTCTGATGCTATGCTTTGGCAAAAACATTAATACCACTTAGAGACACTGATTAGAAAGGTCAAGCCCGCAGGCAGGCCGGTAAAAGAGATTTGCAGTAATTTAATAGAGTAGTTAAAGGGTTGTAAATTATGTGGGATAATGATTTGCATTATGGTATTGAGTTGACAGACCTCCAGGGACAAAACCTGGCAACGATGGGAGCACACGTTTGTCTGAAAGGTCTCTAAACTGTGTGCATCTGCACATAGGGTATCTTTACATATATACAACTCTTACATATCACATAAAATCTCAATAACATACATGAAAACCTGTGGCTGTAACATGAGAAAACAGAGTCAAGATGTATAAATACTTTGCCAAGGCGCTGTAAGTTGGATGGTTTTGACCATGTTTTTAAGGTCATTATTTTCCACCAAGTTTCTGGTTCCTTAAAACTCACTCCAGTAAGTAACTCTTATTTAAAAAAAAAAATAATAATAATTTTTTTGCATACTTTTTAAAGATGTTACTATATTATGGAGACAGATAATATGTGAAAAAAAAAATTTCTTCTCTGCCTCCTTCCTATGATCCTACTGCCATCTGCAGAAATTCACAGCTCCCGGGTCAGAAACAACCAATCAGAGCCAGGAGGAGGGTCTCTGTTAATCAAGCTCATGTTTGCCCTGCTTCTACCCTGTCCTTTGCTTTGTACTCCACTACAGCTGGTTCTGCAAAGCGGAGCCTGCCTTGAATGCACAGGCTCATTAACATGGCCACCAGTGACGATGGGTAACCAGTTTTGCAGTAATGTTACGGATACGATTGTGACTGACAGCGCTAACCCCCTCCTGGCTCTGATTGGTTGCTTCTACCCAGGACCAGTGTATTTCTATTGTATTGTATGCTGAGATCAGATTTTGAAAACACCCAAAGTTACGCTGCTATTTAATTTGATGTTGTCAGAACAGATTTGGGTAAATTTGTACCGGCGTTTGGGAGTTTCCTCCAAAGAAAGTGACTTGGTGCCAAGTAGAAATGAGCACCCATGTTGCATTGAAGTCGGGGAGCTCTGCGAAGTATGTCCTGATGTCACGTGAAGCCCTCCTCAAGACGGAAGTGTCCTGGCTCTGCCTGTAGAAGACGCTTCCTGCCAGACGGTTGTCCACATCGGCCCAGAACGGCGCCACCACCCTTCTGTCACCAGCAATTGGAAAAGCCACCGGTGTAAACTGAGAGACCTCCCTCAGGAAAGACACAAGACCGTTGTTGTTAACCTGAGGAGAGGGACCAACAAAGCCACATGAATAAAACACCCCACATGTCAGCCTGAAGTTGCTCTGACTTGTTTATAGGATTAGGTGGAGTTAGGCGAAAAGTGCTGAATGGAGAAACATAAACTTGGCCGAGCTGCGCCGACGTCACTGGGTAAACTCTGGAAATGAGCAGTGAAAGCTGCTTTCGTGGAAGTTGGCACTTCCTACTTAGTAAACAGACGCTTCCTTAAATTCAAATGATGACAGCAATTGAGAGAACCTGCTTTCTGCTGCTCACACCTGCAAAGTCAGCACACCTGGAAGAGCATTTGTGGTCTTTAAATCTGCAGATTTCTACCAGCAGTAAAGTTACCAATAATCTTCAGACAAGCGAAACGTAATGTAGCAACATAAGTCCAGGAAAATGGTGCTTCCACATGATGGTTTGCTGCTTGATTTGCTCATAACTGGTATGACTGGTATAACCGGGAAGTTATTTTAAAGATGTGAACATGGACTTAAAACTAGCAGCTGAAACATCCATCATATATACATATATATGTAATTGGTAGATTTTGATGTCAAATCATGGACTTTCAACATTTTTATTTTCTGATTAGAAGGGAAAGAGGCATTCTTGAAAAGAGAATAAATCAACATAAAATGAGTATAAATAAGAAAGATATCTTTTTTTATTAAAAAATTGCAAATGATTCATACTCATCTCAATAATCAAAGGAAGAATCTTTACTGGCATTACAGCAAACCCTGAGCAGTATTCTGCATGATTCAGTCTTAAATTTATCTTTAAGACTGACTGGCCTCCTTTCCATCACCCTAATCCTTAACTCCCTTCACTGATCCTCTGTCAGATTCAAATCAGGAGTTTAGACTGGGCCACTCCAAAAACCTGTAAAAGTGAGAAGAAACATGTTGGTAAACCCCCTCGAAAAAAAAATTACCTTAAGGCTTAATCTGGCGGTGGTATGAATAATTTTGTGCTTATCTGTATTAGCACCTTAACTACTAATAAGCATTTATGTCATGCTTATGACTAAATGCTATCTTTTTAGCATTTAGTCATCCTACAGAAAGTAAAAAGTTCACATGACATTCATTGACTCACTTAATTCTCTTTATCTGGCTAAATTCCACAATACACATTTAGTCCCCACTGAGTCTCCAATAAAAGCAGACAAATCTGAGCATTTCTGACTCTTTGTGATTAATACTGTTTTAACATGCAATTAGGGTAAAATATCTAAAATTGCGGCGAGCATCATTAGGAGTTGCGAATGCA
This sequence comes from Girardinus metallicus, assembly GCA_903067095.1. Classification (NCBI taxonomy): domain Eukaryota; kingdom Metazoa; phylum Chordata; class Actinopteri; order Cyprinodontiformes; family Poeciliidae; genus Girardinus; species Girardinus metallicus. Next base: position 47,300 of record CAEGAE010098126.1, read on the forward strand.
AGTTAAGACGAAACAGAATCTGCAAAAGGAAGTCTGAGGAGCACATAAGGAGCGAGTTGTTTACATAGCTCTGTAGAAGGCAAGGGCCGGTTGCCAGCTAGACCAGAGGTGGGCAGAGTACTCAAAAATCGTACTCAAGCAAGAGTAGTACTAGTTCAACATATTTTCACACAAGTAGAAAGTAGTATTTCAAGAAATTTTTCGAGAGTGAAAAAGTACTTGGTAAAATGGCTCATCTAGTACAGTGTAGCTGATCAAAACATCTGGATATCTAAAAATGATGTCATCAGACAGACAAAAATATAGTCGTGCAAATTCTAGGATCTTAAAGATTAAAATAAAAAGACTTGTGTTCAGAGCTTGCGTAGAAGCAAGAAGTGTCACTACAACATGAACGTCAAGTTAGAGTCTGAGACTGGTGCATTTTGGGTAAGTCAAGTTTCTTTATAATTCTGTGACGCGAAAATAGTGATACTTCATAATAATATTACTCAAATAAAAAGTGTAGTGAAGTAAAATTACTCCTAAAAGTTTTTTTCTTTTTTCAAAAAGTTACTCAAGTAAATTTAACTCGTTACAACCAACAGCTAGTTTCAAGGTATGCCAAGAAAAAGTTACACTTTAAAACTGATTACATTTTTTTGCATTCTTATCACAGCATGAGAATCCAGTTTGCAGGTGCAAACGCCCAGTTAGGGAACTTCCCTGATGCAAAGTGATATAAGAAGTGATTTATGTTATAGCACATAAATGAACATAGTGACTCCTCAATTTCAATGTGGTGACAGATTCTGAATCATTGCTCTAATAAAGTTAGAACCAGATACAGTACGACAGGCTGACTGTCCTATCAAACAACCAGTGTGGAAAGGTTCACCCTGCAGACAGAGGGGATGAATCCCAATGAAAGGCTTTCATTCATGCATTGTGCCGGAGTATTATTAGCATGGGAAGAGTCTGTCCGCGCCGGCTGGCACCTTTCCTTTCTGTCCTAAAACCCCGGTGTGAACTCTCTTCGCTTTCACGCCGAGTGGCATGTGACAGTGACAAAGCAACGTCAGATGGCTGAACTCGGCTCTGCGGATGCATGAAAACCATAATTTGAAGAACTTTGCTGTAAAAACAGCAGAGGAAGTTTTGTTTGGCACAGCGCAGCAGTTCAGTTAATTGCCCAACCACAGTCTTCCCCTCTGGATCAGCGTGATGTGGTGAGAATGTGGCCGGTGCAGAGAGAGAAAGAGAGATACAGAGAGAAGGAGAGAGAGGGATGGACTGCTGAGACAGAGTTCAGGGGTCAACCGGAGCGCCATCTCACACCAGGAAAAATAATAATAATAATGCAAGAGCGAGGGCATAGGGAAGGATCGGCAGAATCCCCAGACCCGCATGCCCACTAATGAGAGACCTGTGATGACAGCAGCCGGAAAGTGACCCACCCCTAAACCAGAATTGGTGTAGGAAATCCCAAAAAATAAATAACATTGTATATTGTAACATTAGAATGTATATATATTTTTAACATCTAATCCAGTGTAATAGCATCTGGAACTGCTTTAACAAGTGTATTTCCACCTTGTAGAGAGTCTCTAAAGGTGGCTTTGGCATGGAAATAACATTTGAGGAAAATACATCTATTTCTCTTAGTCTAACTGATCTGTGACATTCAGAGAGGGAAGTTTCTGTATCACACTGATGTGAAAAAGTAAAGGGGTTCAGAGCTGCCTTGAGTTGTGCTGCAACATGACTTAGGTTGGAAACATCGGTAGGTGAGAGGTGCAACGAGTAGGGGCTGGGTGATATGGATTTAAAGGGGCAGTATTGTGTATTTTCCAGTCACATGGTGCCATTTATTAGCACTATCAAGTTACTATGTTAACTTCAGTTGTTTTAAAAATACTTACATATTGAGTACGACTTAAAAGAACTTTGCCTTTGTAATCTAGTGACTTAAAATTTGGCTTCTGTCTCTTTAAGAAACTCCTGCTCTTTCTAAAACTCTGGAAGTCATCACAACTTGATGATTCTTTGAAGAATCTGAATTATTGAGTACAACAACATTTAACTTATCTTTGGGATCAATAAAGTATGTTTGAATTGTTATTTGAGCATTCCTCCTCTATTAGCCCTTTATTACCAGCATTGCACTGAGAAGTAGCTCCTATAATGAACTCAGCAGATGTGCAGTTTGCTAATTGCTGCTGGCTAGTCTGAAGGAGCTGAGTGGGGGCGTTGTGGAGGAGAGCTGCTCCACCCAGACATTTTGCACAGCTTAATGGTTGCCATGGAGATTAAAGGATTTCTCAAACATGCTTGAAAGAATCAATGCAACACTCCAGGCATGTTTTTGATAAGGGGATAACATTACAAAAGATTTTACATAACACTGCCCCTTTAAAGTTTTATTACGATATTTTGTGGGACAATAAACGTGACGATGAGAACTATTCATTACTTCTGTTTCACGTGACCATGTGTGACTGCATGACACAGCAGTCATAGCTCCACAAACACAAATGGTACCCTTGAAAAACATAGCCTCTGTCACACTTCTTTAGGAGTGTAACAGAGGCTAGGGTTAGAGTTAGGGTTAGGGTCACATAAAGAAATGTGATTTGTAACACTGACCTGCTCACAGTAGCTGCATTTAATCATATTTTCAAATTTATTGACACTCTCATTGAACAAAGAGAAAATAGTAAAAATAAAAATCCCAACAATACGGACACCATTATTTGGAATCTACCATGACAACGATAAATCAAAATTCACATCACGGCAAGAAATTTATCATGATAAACGATACGATACATTCCCATTCCTAACAATGAGTCAATCATAGAAGATGTATCCCTCACTTTAGGTGGTACCACTTTATACTTCAACAAACCTTTTCTTTATATATATATTTATTTTGGGCGGGGGGTTTCTTTGCCAGATATATTCAGGATTTTTGCTTGGGTGGTTTTCTTTAGAGCCAAGCAGTTTTATAGGCTAAAATAAACTTTCTTCTGGCTTAAACTTAGCCAAAGCAAAGCTCAAATGAAAAAGAGGGCCATAGATCAGCTTGGGAAAACATTAGTTTTTCTTGTCAAAAAGTGAGGTTCCACAGCTACAACCTTGTCCAGGTAGCTGACAGGATCAGAGAAGGCGAATGCACTTGTACCGTCTCGGCCCTGGCTCAGAAAGAGTTGTTGACTGACAACAGACAACACATTTCTTTAATATATATCCAGTATATAGGTAATATTTCAAATAGATAGCATGTTTAATTCAACTATGTTGTACTTTAAATGATGAAAAGCTGTTGGAGTGACTTACATTTTCCTTCTGCCTTTGGGATCGGTCTGCTCTTATAAAATTCAGTCTTTCAATTTAAAAAGACAAGAAGAACTTCAGTTTGCAACGACTTGCGTGCCAAGCAATTTAAAAAAAAAGTACATATTTATATAACTTAATTCAATCATTTTAATACTTCCCAAAAATAGTCAATTTCAGCTTATTGTAAAAAAGTTTTCTGTCTACAGAAACCCTGACACTTTTGTCAAATCGCAGAGTTGCATCATTCACTCCTCCTGGAGGAGCACCAAGGGACAAGGAACAGTTTCATTTTGTTGTTTACTTATCAGCAATCCCTCATGCTGAGCATTCATTCAAAAAGAAATTCAACCCTGTCAACATTCCTCTTTTCCACCTTTATTCTTACACATACCTAAAAAAGAAACTCATCTACAGGCAAACTACCAGAATCAGACAAAGTTCTCTTAACTGGCTCTTTTTTCTATCAATTAGTTGCATCGATACTAAAACATCTCACCATTTTCAGTCCATAAACACACCATCAGCTATGATGCATGCATGAATTTAGGAAATCTTGTTATTCCTGTATTTTGTGTTGGGTTTTACAACGTCTTCCTCATAAAAAAATAAATAAATGAAAAACAGCAGGATATTTTTGTGTTTTGGACCTAAATTTTAACTACTGGACTCAGTTAAAAGATAAATTGGACATCAGACTAAACCAGAGGAGCCCGAGTTGTGCATCTTTATGAAAAAGTATCCCTGTTGATAAAGGATAAAGACTTGACACAAATAAAACAGCAGAGCGACTTGTTGCTCTGTAGGTTCCTTATAGTCAGGCAGAAAGAGAAAACAATTGCAGTACTGCATGCTTTACAGCCTTCACTTGCTGCTTTATATTATTTGGAACTACTCATTTACAATAGCCCACTGCTATGGCCTGTGCTTTCCATTTGGGATAAGCTTCTGAAAGTTATATGATTGAGAGCTGCTGCTCAGCTGCCTGAAACATCATCCCTTGTTTTTCATTGCAGCTGTTGTCCATTAAGGGCACATTGCTCCTAAAGGGCCACAATCACTAATTCTTACATTTGCAGTTGAACTGTAGATCATAGGATAATTAACCTTTTTTTGTGTGTGTTTTTTTTTTTTTTTTTGCTTTGTTTTGGTCCGATTAAATAAGGAATAATGGCATTTTTGCTGATTATGTGGAATGAAGTTAGGTTTAGTACTTTGAACACTCTACCACTCCCACCTGTCAGCTGCTATCTTCAAACTTCAAGGTTTCACTTGTAAATCAATTGCAACTGCTTTTGTAATTACAGTTGAGTTAAAGGGTGAAAAATATTTTTCTTCTTAAACCTCTATGTTAAAGACTTTTTTTTTGGTTGGGTTTGAGTAGATCTGTGACAATTTCTGGCATTCTTTGATAAAAAAAAAAAAAATATATATCTTGCCTAAATTCCTGTTGTATTTCATATAGCTTCATACTGTTCAACCAGCTAATGTTTTTCTCAGCACAGTAACATGTTTTGTGTTTCACGGGGTACAATTATTGTGGTAGCGCAACATTCTTCTGTTTACATTAACTGTGATGGCGTAAGATGGGAGAAAAAGAAAAATATTATACATTTAGGTTTGTATTAAAAAATAATAGAAGCAAACATCTTCTACAGTAAATCAAGTTAGCTTAGCGTAATAGTGAAATGTCAACAATACCTTCACTGATAAATCTATTTCTGAGTAATGAAACAGCGGACCCTGCAGACATAATCAAACTATTATTGGAACCACAACTGAGACCAAATATCAGTAAAAAGAACCCAAAATGATGAGATGTAATGATGCACTCCACAGATCAGCTCTCAGTGAGGAAAATAAGTTTGATTTCAACAATGGCCATTTCAAAGAGCCATCTGTTTAAAGAGGCAGTATTATGTATTTTACAGGCATATAATGCCATTTTATAGCAATAGCAAGTAACTAGGTTACTTGCTACTTGAAGTTAACTTCAGTTGTTGTAAAAATGCTGCATATATCAAATATGACTTAAAAGAAATCTAACTTAGTGATATACCGCCTTGAAATTGTGCCTCCGTCTCTTTAAGAAACTTCTGGTCTTTCTGAAAATCTGCTTTCAGGAAGTTGTCACATGACTCCCCTGTAAACCCTTTAACAACATTTTTACCAGCGTTGCACTGAGAAGTAGCTCGTATAATGAGCTCAGCAGATACACAGTTCCACCATGTGTTTGCTAATTGCTGCTGGCTAGTCTGAAGGAGCTGAGCGGGGGAGTCACATGGGAGGGCGTCCCTGTTACGCGGAAGCTAAATAGTTAGGAAACTGCATCTTCGAGGAGGAGGTGAACCTTGAAGGCATTACGAGGTCCACCCAGACATTTGGCACATCTGAATGGTTGCCATGGGACACCAGGTAAATCATGTGACACCAGAGCATTGGGCCGGGACAGAGGTGCATCTCTTAATGGTTATATGGTTAGCATGGCTTAAGACCCTCCCGCAGTCTTAAGAAACGGGGTCCATTGGACCCGCAGGCTTTTTACTCTGTGCGCAGTCTGATGAGGTCACATTGACACCATGTGCGCTTTTGCAAAGTTGTTTATTCTGTGGTTTTGGGAACTGAAGGTTTGACTGGGTGTCACTCTAAGACTCCGGCACGAAGATGAGTATATATACATATACATACAAGTGTTACTGTTGCAGGAAAGAAAAAAATATATGTAGGATAAATGTACAAATAATAATATAGTGCTAGAAGCAATGCTGAACTCTTAAAACATTCAGTAAAGATAATGCACTTGGTGTTTTCATACAGTGTGTGAATATTTATATGTATGTGTGCATATATTATAAATTCAATGTCTAATAAAAGTCTGGTTCTAATGAGATTATATTTCTGCCATAGTTTTCAGTCTCTACTGGAGGACTCACGTGAAAACTGCAATTTTTAATTATGCTAGTAATGATGTACACACTAATTTCTCCTGTGAGATTCTGAAGAGTTCAATAGGTCAACTTTGTAATGATTTGCATTAAAAATTTTTTAAAAACTTTGTTCTCCCAAACATGTGCCAACTCATTGCTTCTGCTCCAAAAATCAATAATTAATGAGCAGCTGAAAGCTTGATGAAAACTGAGTTTGGAAATCAGCTGGAAAAGAAATTGAATAGGTTATGTATATTTGTAGTTTCCAAACAAGAAGTGGATTTGATCAGACAGGGATATTCTCACATCTGCTCATAAACTCGTGTTGTTTCTCTGATCCCGGATGTCCTCCTTCGTATTCCTTACGCTCAACTTCAATGGGAACGGTTAATCTGGGTACGATAATCGTTCAGAACCTCCTAATGGGGTTACGCACACACATCTGTGCTCTGTTAAAGTGATCGGTCGTTTCTCAGATACAAGCAGCCGGACAGTTCCAGAGGGGGAAGACCCCTGCCATGTTATCTGAGGTGTGGGAGGAGAGGGAGGGGAGGATGTGGAGGAGGAGTAGAAGAAGAGATCCCAGCAACACGAGAAAACTCCCAGATACAAAACCAAAACAGTGGGACAAGCCTGGTTACTATGTGGCAGAAATAGGAGTAGAAGTTGGGAAAGACCCTGGGTTCAATAAAAGAAGTTTAAAGTGACATTTAGAGATCACGGTAACTAAAGGTTGAATTCCTTCTGTGTCTGGAAATAGCACATATTAGGGATCATATAGTTCTAAAAAGGATCTGCTGCGAAAGGCTTGAAGGGCTCAAAAGCTTCAGTAATGCTAATGAAGTAAGACAGCACCCACACAGCGTCTAAAATCGGTCTGTTTCCACGGCTTCTTTGTGGCAGCGGCCCAGAGGCTTAGAGCGAGCTCCTGGGAGAAATTTACAAATTTATTCCTGAGAGCTGAGTGAAATACTATCTGCCTCCCGACGGTAGATATCGCCGCTTGGCCTGCACGCTTTGCAGCAGATGTTTAATGGATTCAGGTGAGCCGCTGAACAGAGTGAGCGTCATTTTAGGATGATTCATTCATGGCGTTTTCAGCGACTTCAGAATTACAAACGACTGAAAATGCTGAGCAATATAATATCATTCGCAACAGGGCAGTTTCCCCTGGTTTTCACGACCGCCGTGATGCTAATTTGATCTGAGATTAACAAGTCAAGCAGCCTGCAGCTTGTCTTATCTTGTCTAATTTGACAGGTGGAGATTAGTGTTATTGCAGAAGGCTGCGAGAGAAATGATGTTTTGGAAGACGACCTTTTGACCTTGCTAATTGTTGTCATGGTTCCTCGGTCTTTTTAATGCCAGAGATCCCAACGGGAGTGGCGCTAATGGGGGGGGGACAGGCACGACTCCAGGCGAGGAGGGGCAGATTTGGAGAGAAAGTGTGGATGCATAACCACAACAGGTGGTGTTGATTTAAGAGAGTTCTGCCTTTTCCTTTTCCATTTGCTGGAGCCGAACCCAATATATGACAAAGGCAGATCAAAGGATGCTTCGCTTGCGCTGCGCGAAAATCCTTGTCAAACCTTTCAGCTTCCTCCCAAGAGCACTGTTTTTGCTCTTTCTGGCACGCGCATTTCCTCCCCTTCTTCCCAGCTTCTTGTGTGGAAGAATTACTCACAGATGCTGAACACAAACTGTCATTTCCCTCAGAAGGCTCTTTCACAGATTTACTTTTAACGGCGGGTTACCACTGTTCTGCTAATAGTTTGGTCTCCCACGTGTGCTCGGGAGCAAGCAGAGTGCAGGAACGGAGCAGATGTAAGGAGAAAGGGAGAGCCCAGCATTTTTTTTTTTTTAAACAAATGAGATTATTACACAGCGGACTCAGCGAAAACTCTGAACGGGCTTTGCAGCGTAGGATTTGGCTATGCACCAGATCTCATCTACCTTCACCCTGCACAAATCATACCTTGTTAGCTTCAACTGCTACCTGCCCTTTACCCCCACACACACACACACCCACACACACGCACACTTGTGATGACATACCAAAACACATCCAACTCAGACAGAAAACACATACTTCTTTTCATCTACTCACATAGAGTCCCGAGTGTCTGTCACCAAAGAATGGGAAGGCGACAGAGATTTCCCGGAGCCCGGAGCCTCCGTCGTCCTGGGCGGTGGTCTGGGCGTCCCCCTGGTCAGAACCGAAGGGGTAGAAGTCCTCCAGGGACACGGCAGGTTCCACCCCGGGCAGCAGGGTGCAGAAGCAGGGCAGGAGGGCTTGCAGCACCAGCAGCAGCATGGCCTCGGCCGCCCAGGGATGGAGCTGACAGCAGGCACCGTGGAAGGGAGGGAGGAGCTCACGCACCTCAGGCAACAAGTGCAGAGTGGAGCAGAACAGGACAAGACCGGACACTTTTTCCTCCTCTGAGCCGCAGCGAAGCCGGAGTCCTCCCCGACCGCTGCCCCCTCCTCGGATCTGCCTCTGCCTCCCCTCTCACTCGTCCTTTCAGCAGCAAGCTGGGCTTCTTGTGCGAGACGGGGGAATACAGCAGATTCCTTGCATTCTGCTTGCTGCCGGCCGCCGCGTGAGCTTACAGTCTGTCTCACTGAAATGAAACAGGGAAAGAAATGAAAGAAGAGGGGTGTGGGGGGAGAGCAGCGTGATTCAGCTGAGATGCTTTTTTGTGTTTTTTTCCTTTTTTAAAAACAATCCAGTGATTTGGTCCCTGATGGTCAGCTTAGAAATATCCTCAATAAAAGCTCTATTCTGCTTGCCAAAAGAGTTCTTTCAGCTTTTGGCCCCACCTCCCCCACAGGGGATTCACTACCTTGCATAATTAACTCTGTCCGGCCAATAGTCAGAGAGAGGTTGGTAACTGGATAACCACTGGGTGGATCTATGTTAATCAAAGGGCTGCTTTAAAGAAACTGACAGATTTTTTTTCCCCCGCACAGTTAACCTCTCTCTATGCGCAGTTACTAACATGTTGGCTTTGAGATGCAAAAAACAACAACAAAACAAAACAGAAAAAAACTCACATAGTATACAAAAAGGAAATCAAGAGAATATTAAGCTTGATTTAAAGTATGAATATTTGAAAAATAGGATTTTTAAGTCTTAATAAACACTTTCTCATGCATATTTGTAAATGTACGGATGTTTTTATTTGAAATAAATGAGCAGAGACGCTCGACGTGGTCGTGAAAGTTTACAATCTTTTTTGACTGAAAATGATGGTGACTTTTTAACATTGCAGCACATGATAATATTTTTCGTAATATGAGATGATGCAAAACTTTCAAACAATTCCACTTCATATTTGCATTCATTAGTAATTAAAGTTAGTCATTCTCATTTAGGTCAATTAAACAATGAATTTGATCGTGTCAGAAAATGGCTACATGACCAAGATAACAAATGAGTATGCAGATCAATCAAAACCCAAATTAACGAAAGGTTTTCATCACGGGATAATTGGACAGATAAAGTTCTCCGCGCCACAAAGCAATCCCACAAAACAATGTGGTACATCCAGTTCCCTTCCGAACAATGCTCTTATTGTTTGTTGTTGTTGAACTTTCTCGCAGATTAGCGTAATCCCGCGCGCATGTGTGTCTGCGGGGTGGCTGCGAATGCCTCGGCAGCGCCTTTTGAGCGCTTCCAAGTACGGTTGTGGCTTGACACATGCAGATGTTGGAAAGCTTCCAGGAGGACAGCGGAGGAAGAACACAGAGGCGCCACATACTTCACTGCCTACACACCGGGTTGTAGCATCTGAATGAAATATTCCTGACGCCTTCTCGACTCTCGATCGAGCTGCTCTTTGAGAGCCAGCACCTGGGGGGATCAGGAAGGAGGAATAATGTAAATAATTATAATAAGAGGATAAGAGCAGTTGAATATTTTTACAGCAGCAAGTATAATACCTGTTCCTCGAGGTGTCTGACCCTCTGGCAGTGAGCCATCTCTCTGGTCTCTAAGGACAGCTCTGCCTGGAGCCGACTGTCCCTCAGGCGCTCCGTCTCTAAATCCAGTTCCCTGTGATGATGGGCTATCACCTCCAGGAGGTGCTGTGCATGAGCGCGCTCCATCTCTGGGATTTGGATCTATCAGCAGTTCGTTCAGTTTCGAAGGATTGAAATCAGAGAGTAGAAAGTAAAAGATAAATTGGGGAAGGGGTAAAGGTTCTTGTTCACTTTTTCTTTTGTAAAAAAGAAACTGAAGGGACTTTTAAACTGACAGTTGTTTTTTCCAAACACAAGTTAAAAATAATTTTTTAGTACAAAAAAAAAAAAATTGGTAACACTTTATTTGAAGGGGTGTGCATAAGACTGACATGGTACTATCATAAATATGACACAACACTTGTCACGGACAAGTGTTGTCGTTATGAAGACTCTCTCATGTTCAGGTGTTATGTCATATTTATGACAGCACCATGTTAGTCTTATGCACACCCCTTCAAATAAAGTGTTACCAAAAAAATCTAAAGAATTATATTTTTATTCATCGCTCATTTATTTAAGAGATCAAAAACAATTAAGTGTAATACAATGTCTTGCATAAGTATTTATATTACTTGAATATTTTCACATTTTGTTACAGTCCTGCCACAGATTTTTTTTGTGTGTTTTATTAGGTTTATATGTTGCATACAAAGAGAAGACACAGAAGAAGAAAAATCATATTTTAATATATATATTTTTTTACAAATCTAATTCAGATAAGCAAACACATTGGAAGTAAGTCGAACATTGATCAACATATCTCATGTGTATTTGCTCGATGATTTTGTTGGCGGCATTTGACAAAAAGGAATGCTTATTGCATGTTTCAGAAATGCAATAAACATTTATGAAATGTTTATCTTTTTTCATTTTTTTCAGAAATGAATTAAAGAAAGGTTTAGATCAAGCCGTACGTTAGAATTAAAGCACTTTGAACTGCCTTGTTGCTGAAAATGTGTCACACAAATAAACTTGACTTGACTTAAATTTGACCTTTACTTTGGTACCCCTGAATAAATCGAGCAACTCTTGGATGGGCACTCTACCAAAATGACCTATATGAAAGAAAAGATCCTGATACAGCATTGGGAAGTTCTTTTTAAAGTCTGCTGTTAGCAATGTAAGGGACAAAGCAAACATGTGGCAGTGCTCTGGTCAGATGAGACCACAATAAAGCCTTTCAACAACTTTAAATTTTTATGTGTTGTGAAAAAAATAACACTGGCTATTAACTAAAAAGACCATCATTAGGTGAAACATGCTGGTGACAACATAATGCAGAGAGGATGGAGCTTTTTTTCCAGCAAGGATGCAGGTCAACAGTTATGGGGGATGACTAACTAAGTACAGGGCAATCTTGAAAGGAAGGCTGTTATGTGTTGGCAAAGACATAATGGTGACAGAGCTACAAGCTTCACCTGAGCCTGATGTTTAATGTTTCAATTGCTGTTTAAAATGGCTAAAAATCCCAATGAAATACCCAAAAGTGTTTTTATCATGTAAAACACTTTGAACTGCCATGTTGCTGAAATGTGCTATACAAGTAAACTTGATTGGTTGACTGATTGATTAAACATACAGCAAGAAATGAAAAAAAGAAAGGTTTAGATCAAACCATATGTTAGAATTAAAGATGCCCTGATCTGAAACCAATACCTGTATTATCGGTCCTGATACAGGTATTGGTTTTGTGACAATGTGCCCAATCCATAAGGGTAGATCTATTCAGTCTAATTCTATGCTTTGTGCTCTAAAAGACATCATGTTTTATTATTTATTTTACATTATATTTAGAATTCCTAATTGCATTTCTGAACCATTTGAAAAAAGGATTGTTGCAGTTTTTTTGTTTTTTTTTGTTTTTTTAAGTTTGACCAAAGTAGTCAACCAATTGTTTTCAGTTTCTTTATTTTTTATTTTCCATTGGGCATTATAATCCTAATTGCACTGACTGAACAAATCAAAGTTTGACCAAGCTTGTGAAGCTATTGGTGTATTTAAGTGTGCTGCACTGATGTTAACCTTAGACATCTGGATCGATAACAGAAGAGAAAAAAGTGGATCGGTAGTTAAAATGGCTAAAAATCCCAATGAAATATGCGAAAGTGAGAAAAAGATCAAAAGACATAAATATTTTGACAAGTCACTATAACGCGTGAGCTAGAACTGATTGAAATTTCCCATTTCATTTTTTTTCCACCTCATTCAGAACAAGTCTTCCCTCGTGGCCCATGTTGCAAGGATCTTCTTACCTTGAGAGTCTGAACTACTCTCTGCTCTTCAGTCAGCTCTTTCTCCAGGCTTTGCAGTGTCTGCTCCAGCTGGGCTTTCTCCCTGGCAACGGACACTACCTCCTCTTCTTTTCTGAGTCTCTCCATCTCCATCTGACAACAAAGAAAAAGTAACAAATTCACCATGACTCTTCCGACACTCAAGTTCTAGCATGTTTGTAGCACCAATCAGCAAAATTTAGTTTGCTTTGTGGATTTTTTAGGACAACTTTATACCAAAAAAAACATAGCTAATATGTAGTAAAAATGATTAAATTACAAAAATAATTTGTTCCTGCAAGACTCAGTGTACCTGCTCATTTATGTGTCTTATGGCCTCAGCATCTGCATGTACTCATAGGGTCCAGAGTGTGACAGCAAGGTCTCTGAGCAACACTAAACACATACTACTTCAGTTCTGGCTCCTTTTGTATAAAGGTTTCCAGCAGTTGCAGAATTGAATTTAAGATACTTTAATTACATTTAAAGCCAATTATGGCTTGGCTTGCTCATATAATTCAGATGTTTCAGATTTTTTTTTTCCTTTTAACCGAAAAACCTCCGAAGGCTTTACGGTAGAAAGTGTCTTTTTATATAAGTGTCTT
>CAEGAE010098134.1:0-17289 GCA_903067095.1 Girardinus metallicus
TTATGTTTATGATGTAAAGCACTTTGAAATGCCTTGTTGCTGAAATGTGCTATACAAATAAAATTTGATTTGATTTGATTTGATCAGTTTTACTAAAAAGATGTTAAATAAATTACGTTGTAGAGGATGATGTGTAATTCTGAAAACTTAAACCATTTAATAAGTTAAATCTCTTGGTTAGACTTTTAGGGGTGAAGTTCCTGTTTTCTGGTTACTTTGTGGAAAATATATTAGAATATTTAAACATTAAAATGTACATTTTAAAATGTGAAAAAGTAACTTTACATCTTAAAATGACGCTTGAGGCTTCACATTTTACTTTTATCCTTACTTTTGCGTTCTCTCTTCATTGAAGTAAATCCAAAAACCCACTTTTGGAATTTTCAGTCATGATTCTAGTCAAATTTTTCTAAATTTATTATTGTTTATTCATTCTAAATATTTTAGACTCAATTTTAACCATATTTACCCCAGATGCCAGAAAAATGTCTGAAAGCACCACATAAAATGGCTGAAACAACTGTCACCAAGCTGGTTGTTAGCAAAGAGAAACTTTTTTTTGTTATTTTCTTGAAGAATTCTGCAGGATTTTCCATCAGCTGTGAAGTTGCTGAACTCAGAATGCCTTTTTCTCCAGGGCCATTTCTCATCTCCTAATCCCCGGCTCTGCTTAGAAAGCCAGGGCCAATCAAACACCTCACCGGGACGGTGATAGGGAGCTGGATGAACCAATTACTGCGGCAATGGCTAAAACCCTCCCTGCATACAGCCAAGTCACTAAGTCGGAGACTTGTTGCTCAGCGGGAAGCAAGTACTGGTGGATTAACGCTGCCACAAACAGGCACAAAGGCCAACATGGCAGGGGGCTGTGACCCCTTGAGAAGGGGTCTGAACCCCTCCATGCAGGCCTCATAAAACCTCCCATAACAAGGTGGAGCAGAGCGCCGTCAGGCTGAGCTGACCAGCAACTTTACGCTGCACGGACTGCTGCTGCGATGCATTGGGGTGGTCATGACCCCGTCTCCATGGCGCTGAGAGGTTGACAAACCAAAAGTAAATCCTGGAGCTCAAACAGAGCAGACTTATATATAGACTCAGTCTGCTCTCTGCTTTAAACTCCTCTCTGCTCGAATAGAACAGGGCCATGTGTGAAGTCCAGGACAAACAAATCTGTGTTTTTTGTGGCAACAGTACCAGCTGCACCTGCACTGGATCAGGCTGATGTTAAAGCAACAAAATGAGGTCAATTCTCACACATACTGTCTACTGCAAATTTAGAAAGTTCAAAGATGCTTACTTAAGTGAATCAGTTTTAAACTGCACTGCATCTGGAAGATGATGGCAGTCAATATTATAAAACCCCCAACATTTAAACACAAACTATTACGTTATCAGCAACATTGAAAGAAAATTAAAAAGTAATATTTTCACCATAATATTCATTCATTTAGTTTACAAACTAAATACTAAGCTTTCTATTTACCTCCAAACTAAGTATTTAGCTACTTCACACCTAACTATATTTAGTTTGGAATTCAGAAATTTGTGGTTGAACTTTCTGAATTTTCCTAATAACTGTATGGCTTTGACAAAATATTACTAATAATGTCTGTCCTATTTATTAAATGCCTCTCTGCAGATCCAAAACCATCATAGAGCCAGAAAGAACAAATGGTAAAACTACTTTTAAAAGACAGATACAAAAAGAGCAAAATGTTGTCTACAAGCTTGAAATTTAGACCGTCTGTAGTTTTGTTCTTTTTACAAAAAATATGTTGCATTTTAGTTCATTTTGATGACAATATTTGACAGAAAAAGTTAACCAGTTTACTCCAAACCCATATCGCTGTTTATCAGAAAAGAAAAAAATCTAAACAATGGAAAACAAACCTTACCCTGAAGATTTTGAAAACTGATTCCTTTCCTTTAATAAGGAAAATGAGTTTTATGTTTTAGATCTAGATCTGCAGATCCCTTTTCTAGAAATATCAGGTAAAAATGTAAAAATCATAATAAAACCTGTTTTGCATTAACTGAACTTTTATGACCTGTGAATTCCTTCACTGTGATGATTTCAGTCCATTAGGGCAAAAGTTTGGACACTACTGATCAAAATGGTTAGATAATTATTTTACCCAAAAAATAAATGTGCAATTCAATGAAAAGTATTATTATTGATATCGGTGGAAGAGTTTCAAAATACATTTCTTCCAAAGATATCAGTAATTGTGGATAGTTTTGCACAACTTATGTGTGCTAGTTATTGCCAAACAAAAAAAAAAAAAAGGGTTTATATTTCTACACTCAAGAAACATTTCATCACTTTATTTGGACGTATATGAGAAAAATTCCCTTTTCAAATAATAGCTTTCGTTCTGCTACAATCAGTTAAACATTCGGTTCGAAATATTCTGCTACATTTTATTCGTGGCAATAAAAATCTGCATTTTTCTCACAAATCACGTCTATGTGACTCCACTTGTGCACACCACACACTGCTCGCTGCGCTGCTCTCAGGAGACACAGATGACACCAGACAACAGAGCACTCTAAACAAATTGCCCTTTGGCTGACCTCAGGAGACCGAACATGTAAACAACCAGAGAGATGCTTATGTTACACACATTCTCCCTCGGCCTAATGACCATCAGGAGATAAATTGGAGGGAGACACGGTTATATACAAGCTTTATATGCACAGATTGATGCGGAATGAATTAGGTGGAACATCACACAGAGACTGTCCAAGAAAATGTTTAAACTGCTTAAAAGTAAGATTTCCCTTTGTAGATCAGGGAAATTGTTAGTTGTGACATTATTCTCATAGTTTAATAATTCATAAAGCACATTTAGCACATCCAAAGGTAAAGATGCACACTTCTTTGTAAATGTTTAAACAAGAACATTTCCCCACTTGACAACGTAACCAATCAATGAATTTATTCATTATTTCTTCTAATAAATACACAGAAAATTACAATTTGGAACAAATTTCTTTCAAGCGAGAGTTAAAGCACAAAAGTTAAAGACTCATTCCTGAAAAACAAGAAGTTTTTCCACTTAGTTGCTAAAGCCCTGATCTTATTTCAGAACACTAACAGAAGTGTTGTGCACAACATTTGGTTCCACAATCTAACCTAGAGTTTGAAAGTGGCGTGTAATTCTGAGGTGTCCTGCAGAGCCAACAGTCTGAGAGCGATGAGCTGCAGACGCTCCGCGGCGAGCTGGGGCCTCATCTGTGACTGAGTGGGTGCTAGAACGCCAAGCAGAGAAGCACCAGGTCGCAGTAAAGGTTAACAAAATCAAGGCGGGGAATTTACGATCGTCCGTGCTTCACAAGCGATGTCGCCAGCAGCAAGAGAGGGAGTGTAAAAGACAAGAGTGGATGAGAGGATTATGGGGTGTGTGTGCGTGTGTGTGTGTGAGACTGTGTGCAGAAGTCAACGTGTGTTTGTTTGCATTTGCCAGTGAGATTTTCTCCTAGTTTACAAGCAATACATTGTGACAGAACGATTAGGGACCTTTACTGCGACTAAGTGTTCATTTCACACGGTGTTGGGCTGCGTGCCCTCGGTTAACTGGCTGAACCCGAGACAACGCCGGCTTCAGAGGAGCTTAGGTACGGCGCTGTCTGTCAGTCTGTCTCCAAGGGTTGGTTAGTAGTAGTTAACCTTTGTTTTATCTGAGAAACAAACAAATTATGTCAACACTAAACCAGACAGTGGATGTACCAGGCAGATCTTCAGTAAAAATCTCTAAAAAAAAAACAAAGTTCTGATCATCTAATCAAGGAAGTTAAAAGAACTTCTCAGTTTCACATTTTAATGCACCAGATACTCTTCTAGGGCTGTTCTCACCATGCCAAGGTGCTGATTTATATCTACAGAACATGCTGCCTGGCGACGGAGCCACAAGTGATGGGGAATTTAAAATAATTAAAACATGCTAAATGTTAAAGCATTTTGGATGGTTAATGAGCCAACAATGATTTTCCAAAAAGTGGAGGGAGGAACTGACATCTAGTGTGTTTGTAGGTGACCAGTCCACCAATAACTACTTATGAGATTTATTCAACCCTGGCTCGGTCACAAACACAACAAATGATTTTGTTTATTAGTAAACAAGATCATTGGTTGATTTATTAGACTGATTAAAGTTGTCAGTTATTTAAAGTAATGTTCAATTGGGTGTTTTTGTTCCATTATCAGATTTACACTAGGAATAAAAACACAGCTGGGTTCTAGAGTTTGGATTTTAATCCAAATTTTACCAAACAAATATTCAAACAGATACATGCTTTAAAAAAAGCAAAACCAATCTGATCAGTTGGCACTGATAAGCTATGTTGGCCTGATAATAGTTAAAATCCTATTACTCCAAACCCCCTCTAAAATTGCAGATTTTAATAGTTCAATTATGAAATATATTGTAATACACACAATGTAAACCATCTTAACACTACAACAGAATCTAACATCTACGGTCTCCTTGGTACCTTCATGTACCAAAGAGGAATGAGGTGTTGGTCAACTGGTTGGTGTTGGTCAACCAGAACCAATATTCTGGTTGACTTGTCTATACCACGTATGATAAAAAGAGTTCAGAATAGGGGTTACCAGCAAAAATGATTAAATGCTTTCCATCTGTCAGGATCTCAAAGCATCCTCTACCTGATTGAATTTAGGTTTCCACGCTTGTCGTAGAACAGATTCAGGTAGAAGTGTCCATAAGGGCTAAATGATCTATAAAAACATGAAAACCACTGAACCTCGCTGAAACTCAAACTCACTCACTGAAACACCACCAAGGTTTTCTCACAGCGCCTTCACACAAGACTGATGTGTTCATAACACACCATTTAAAAACTTTCGTTATTTAACTTGGACCAGCGGATACAGACGGGTGATAATGTTAAAAATACACACATCACCGACACACACTGCGAAGCTCAAACTGTGCAGATAAGATGCCTTTCCTGCATCTTGCAGCCACCTATAGGTGGAATTGAGCCCCTCGATTTTAAGAGACAACGTAGTGATGGGACACTTCATCACGGGGAAAGGTCCTCCCCCACTCTGATAGCTCCAGTTTGTCTGGTAGAAGTTATGCTTTGTGATAGTCTGGCAGAATCATGGATTTGTCTCCTTGAACCAGTTGGAACGCATACAGTGTATCAAGTTTTAGCAGCATATGGC
Organism: Girardinus metallicus; assembly: GCA_903067095.1. Lineage (NCBI taxonomy): Eukaryota > Metazoa > Chordata > Actinopteri > Cyprinodontiformes > Poeciliidae > Girardinus > Girardinus metallicus. Next base: position 5,195 of record CAEGAE010098134.1, read on the forward strand.
TTTAATTTGACCCCTCTAAAAACTGCTTTCATTTCTCTTGATGAATGCCAAGGAGTTCAAAAGCTATTATTCTACACATTATCAGAGAAACAACATGACATAATTTGCAGATTTTCAGTTGAGGGAATCGTTTAGGGTTCATGGGTTTCCTGCTGGCTCCTCGCAGGCAACCTTTTGTTGCTCCATGTGTTAACACATTCATCATTCTCACATTTAATAACACAAAGCATTGAATTTCCTTTTTTTTCCTACAAAGTTACTCTTAAGCTTGATACGCAGTGGGCATCCGTCTGCCTGTCCGCGTCACCCACTGTGTGGATGAAGGTTGATCTAATTCAAGCATCGCTCCGTTTCCACTGCGCCGTGGCGATGGGTGGGTGGCGATGGGTGGGTGGGGGGGAGTCCACAGCTGATGGATCCACTCTGGGCTTGGCACCATCCGTTTTTTTCCCCGAACGTCGCCCACTGGCTTCTGTTGAAGTTCCATTCAGAGAGCATATTTGCTGGATGACAGCACAGTCTGTGTTTCATTTGGTGAATACGTTGTCGTCAGCAGCCCCTCACACTGGCATAAATCCACGGTCAACAGTTAGTCTCGACTAGGTCAAGTGATTTATACACAGGGGCACGCACAGACTTACTTTTGCAAGTCTCTCCACAGACTGCTGCAGAGAGGCATGTTCAAACACACATCTACCTCGCAGCTTCCCAGGGCAAACGATGGAAACCTGTTACTGTATCCTCGAGGGCCGTAATGGGAGTCTTGTTTAAAGTACAGAGGAATCTGGTCTGGAGGTCACTTCTGAGGAAATGCAGAGCCCGAGGGAGTGAGTGTTAGGAGTTTTCCTCTTCATGGAGGAGGAGGAGGTGGTACGCACAGACACTCTTATTCTCACACATGCATGCATTCAGCATGTAGGCAGAAAGCCGCGCGCAAGCAGGAGAAGATGAAGTGCAAAGTGGGTTGGTGGTACTTGACCGTAATCCTGGAGTAGAACTGAGAAGGTGCAGTGTGTCTTCCAGGATCACAGCACAATTTCAACTTTTTCATCAGAAACAAACTTTACTGCATTTTATTGACATTTTATGTGTGAGCAACAGAAAGTATAGAAGAGGGACGGCGTGTGGCTCAGTGTTGGAGAAGGTTCAACACATACTGCCCTGGGTTCGACTCCCACCTCCGGGTCATTTGCTGCATACCTGCCCCGTCTCCCTGCCCTACTTCCTGTCAGGCTGCTGATGAATAAAAGACGATAGTCAATCAATCAATCGATAAAGGACACTAGTGCTAGAAAAAGAGTGGAGCAAATTGTGATGATTCATAGTTTAACAATTTTTTATAATTAGAAATCTGAAAGGTGTGTGCTGATTCATGTTTCCGGTTTTAAGGATATTTCTGTGGAACATAACTCCATATTATTTGTGGAAAATCCACCTATATGAGGATTATTTCACAGAACATAACTAAAATAGTCAAAAGAAAATGTAGCTTGAGAAGCTGAAATACTAATGTACTTGACATTTCAATGGTTGCCATTTCCAACACAGCCAATACAAGAGCACCATTTGTCATTTTACTTCACGATTCTAGTTTACTTTGTTTTGGTAAATAAAAAAAATAAATTAAAAAAATTACATATATATTCTTTTTGTTTTAACCTGAAAAATGTACAAAATTTAAAGGGTTTGAATACTTTATTAAAGCACTTCATATACAACATCTCTGTTCAATCCCAGGAAGTGCATTATAATATTCCACAGAGGGACATTTCATATGAGTCAATCGCATTCCCAAGGCCAGAGTGGTGTTAAACGCTTCCCCTGCCACAGTTACATTACACACTGGACAATTTGATGCGACATTTCATCAATAAAAGGGTCAACCGCTGCACCATAATTCTCACAGGAGTTTTAAAAACTACAATAACAACAATATATGGACGCATTCTGGCCAAAATCTGGATTTGCAGCGTTCCTCAAAGCTGAGAGACAAGCAGCCTGGCAGAACTATTAGAAATCTGTCAAAGTCACATCACTGCAGGGAAAAAGTCTGATCCTATTGATATTGCCTACTGTCTAGTCTTTGAAAAATACATCTGACAGCTGCTTGTCTTAGCCATAGCCCTCATAGTGTCCCTGTTGTACATCATCAGACTTCAACAATATTGACTTCTGTTGCGGAGATTAGCTGTCAAGCTTTTATTTTGTTAAGGGATCAAGGTCCTTCATGTTCTTACCTAAATATAACTTTACTCCATTGCAGGATTGAAATTGCTGGTGCAGGTGGTATTTCATTTATAAGAGCCCAGAATGCCTTGGCTTGACCACTGGGCTTCGGGGGGGGATTATGTCGTGAATTTGTGTTTTACAGCAGCTGTTAGTGAGAAATCACCAGGGGTCTAAAAGTGGATATGAATGCCCACAAATTGGGCCCTATGCTCACTTTCATTTTTTACTTTTCTGAAACTTGCCATTAAGCTGTTCATTTTGAACACTGCCTGCCTATTTGAAGCAACTAGTTACATGTCAAATGTTTGGATAGTGAGGGAATGGAAAAAAAAAATGCAACACCAGAGGAGCACTACGGGATAGGGGCTGTATCAAACTACACCCAAAATTAAACGTCCTTAGCCCTGTCTCTGAGAGCACCGAGTTAATCTTGTTCATGTCTACATTAATGAGGATCTTCTGCAAGACAACTATGCAACACCTCTTTGGTCACTGGAGATATTGATTTATGAGGGAGGACGGGGGCACAATTGATGAACTGTTAATGCCTACTTGGATGCTTGGATTGCTGCTGCCATTAAAATGAGACCAGCAAATGGGGACTAAATGAGACCAGGCTGAAAATGTCACCTGGGTGCACAACCTTTTACGCCCCAGAGCCCTTCTCAGAAGTGTAAACTCTATCTTACACACCTCTGACCGCTTCCATCGATGGCTTACGGCAGAATCCTGCCAGCAACACAAACCTCTCAACACTTTGCTGTAAATCAAATTGCTATCTAAAGCAGCAGGACTCGTCGTTACAGAGCTGGACGGCAGCAAGTGGGAAATCCCCAGCACTTGGAAGTCCAACAAGATCTGAGGGGGTCACAAGCCTCCGCTGGAACATGGTGTGCAGTAAGAGAGGAAGCCTATCCTCCCTTCAGCCAGATTAAGCCTTGTTGACAGAGAGTCAATAATTAATTCAATAACATATGTATTTCGAAATTAATAGCGCGTTTAATGAGAAATTATTCAAGTGCTGCAGAGTTTCTGGCTCTGATTAAGTCTTAGTGAAGGAATTAAAAATATGTGCAAATGTTTATTACTGAAAACAGGGATGAGGAACAGGAAGTATTGAGCTAGAAATGCACCAAGAATTTATCTGGTGAAAGGAACCAGCCCATTTTTACCTTGATTGGCTCTTATTGATGATCAGCCAGTCAGAAAGTGAGAAATCCAACAACTTTCTGATCAGAGAAGGCACCATATGTGATATGGAAAAAGCAACACTGGGAGCGAGAGAGAGCCAGACTTTTAACATGATGACAAAATGTAGACAAAAACTGAAGGTTGGAAAATCCACAAAATCCTAAAATGGTCGTTTGGACTTTTCATCTTCAGTGGTGTCTAAAGACAGTCGTGTAGGGCCGATACCTCAGATGTTTTAGTTCTTTCCCTGGTTCAACGTACCTGACTAAAATGAGGTAGTTGGATCATTTGAATGATCTAACTAAATGGGAGATTTTTAAACTAGAGCGAGCCTGTGTGGTTGACATCAAGCCCTCTGGATGTCAGGCAACTTGTCACGGGTTTTATATATTTAGTTTTAATAACTAAATTTATGTGTAAGGACCCTGTTCATTTTATGACCCTGCTTTCCTCATTTGTGCCAGTTGGAGGACTTTATTACACCGAGTCTCTTCAGTCCCACTGAGGACAATCTTTCAGACATGAGGCCTGTTGGGCCTTTGCTGCGTTTCCACACATGGAAGCTGCTCTCTCCTCTACCGTCTTCACACACACACATACTGTCACAGTCACAGGTTCCCTCTGGGAAGCCCCTGTGAGTAATGAGACATGGCTGCCGCGCCTGTGTTCAGCGTCACATCACTTAGTGTGACATGAACCTCCTTCACTATGTGTGATCGATCTATTTATTGCCCTGTTTATGTAAAGCCAAGCAAAGTCTCCTGACAGAATTTCATCAGGCTGAAATATCAATGGCTATCACTCACTTTTTATTGCTTTTTTCTTGTCCTTCCGCTTCCTCTGGCATTTACTCTGTGGCATATGAAGGACACCATATGAGATGTGGAACATCAGCAGCTGGATGTGACTCCTCTCCATTTTAAATTTGATGTTTCCATTATACCAGAAACCTTTTACAGGAACTCTGACAGTTACAAGGTAAAGTAAAATACCAAACTGTAACAGAATGCCAGGATTTTCATATTATTGCTCATATTGTGATGGTGCTGCATGTTCAGGGTGGGATGTTGGTTTAGAACCCAACCTGCTTTAAACTTCTCCAGAACCGTCTCCCTGACCTGCTGCTGGGTTCCTTGGTTTCCATAATACTGATATTCTCTAGAGAAATCCTTCAGAGAACTGAAATTATACTGAATTCATACATAATTAGCATGTTTGAGTGAGATCACATCTCGGGTCTATAAAGAAGAGGAAGAAAACTTAATATTTTGAAAAACCTAATTATAAAATATTAGATATATCTAAAATAATGAACTATTACACCTGGAAGTGTAAGTACAACATTTTCTGCGTATTAGCGACATAAACACTGAACTCAATACTTTTGAATGGGGTAGACTCATTCAATTTTGGCAGTTTTTAAAGATTTGACCTTTTTCTGTCACTTCTGTTGTAGCTTAAATGTTTATATTTTTCTGTCTTTGGAAAAACATTAACATTCAGGCAAACTTTTGAAAGAAAAGTTTGCCTGATAGTTTCACAATGTTGTTGCTTAAATTAAGATTAATTAAATATTACTACCGATAAATAAGTTAATTCTCTGCCTTGTTAAGCACTTATGCAACATCTAGTCTTTCTATCCTTCATAATCTTCGGAGGTGTGATGTTTGCCCAAACTTTAATCCGGACCTGTTGCTTGCGACAGTTGTCGGAGCCTCCGGGTTTTTGCTATCACTGCAGATGCCAGGCCTTCCTAAGAGGGCTTCTCGGGGCAATCCCAGTTACAAGCCGTGGTGTTAACCTGTTGGAGGACTCTTATCAGCGACATGTCATGTTCGCATTTCCCCTGCAGCTCCACCAACCACCTCACAGCCATCTCAGCACTCTCCAGAGCTCCGCCCTGAAAGGCCACTTTTATCTGGAGTTTAAGTGGGAAACATATTTGTGCCGAGCTTTCCCACAGTCCTGGGAGCTGGAAAAGTGCAAATAGCCACAGGAGTGGAAGACAGTCAGAGTTTCTGTAGGCTGCTTGGTGCTGTTAGTATCTACCGATGTGTTTGAGACACTTTTGATTCAACATTATACAGTATTCACTGTAGTAAAACAAAAATGCAGGAATTTTACTGGTTTTGAGACAATAGCAATTCTGACATTTTAACTTAAATGTAATTTAGTCATCTGTAGTCAGTTAAGACTCTCAGAAGAGTCTTGCATATTAAAAGAAAAACATTTATTTGTGAATTAATTTTAGAACGGAACTGAATGAAATTAGTTTACAGTGAAGACGCAGACATGCTTTTGCTATTTGAAGTAACTATTTGGATTGTATTAAATATAAAACATAATTAAAAATGTGAAAGTGACAGAGGCTCAATGTAAAATTTTAAAATCAGATTCAGAATAATTTTTAAAAAATGATATAATCAGACAAATAAAATTATTCCATTAGCGAAACTGCTTTTTCCCGCAATATCATGATGTTACTAAATAATTTATAAAACTATATCCAAACATGTTGAATGAAAAAGTTTAATACCATCAGGAATTTCAACTGAACACATTCATCAGAAACAGGAAGTTTAAAACATAATAAATAAAAAGTATTCAGAGGTGCTGAATAGGTTTCTCCCCATACAATCTAGTGCAGTTAGACTGTATGGGTAGAAACTCATAACCAGTCGATCAGATTTTAATCCGAATCTGATCGAGTTACATTGATTGGACGCTCCACCTGAAACCTTTCACCTCATGCTGGATGCAAACCGTCATTCATCTCCTACCTCACAGCAACATGAAGCCTCATTGGCCGTTTATCCATCTCATCCTCATACAACTTAGAGCTATTCAGAAATGTCAATGTTCATATTTCTCATTGAAAGTGAATAATTATTTAGTGATTGTTTTGATTCCATCTGGAAAAAACATAATTGATAAAACTACAATAAAGATTTTCCATCAACAGTATTAGAGGTGAAAATAGTGGAAATAAAGGTTTTCAGACTGATGATGATGTAATTTAAACACTCCAGCTTTAGCAATATTTTAGAAAAAAAACTTTTCTTCTCAAGTGAAGAACAAGTAACTGTTTTAAATAGAAAACTCACTAGTTTAATTAACTGATGATAATGTTTGACAGACACTGACAAAGCGGACTTTAGTTTTATTTCCTGCTGAGATTCGTGACCCGAGACGCCCACCTACCGCAGGAACGTCAGTAAATAATCACAGAACGGGCCAGAGACATGTAAGAAAATAAATGCTTCAGTGCTTGCGTTATCTGACTTTCCTTTTTAGTTGACTGGAGGACTTTGCTTTGTTAGGCTTCCTTCGCCTGCGACTCCTTTCATGTTGTGAAGGTTTGGGTTCAAAAAACAGAGAGAAAACTGGGATGAAGTCTTTGGAGAAAAAAGATGGAAAGGAAAGAGGAGATTTGGAAAAACTACTTTTTGATGGAGTTTAGGAAAACATGTTCTTCCCAACAGAAGAATTACTTATTTTTTACTCCTGCCCATTAAATTGTAATCGAGCATCCTTGTATGAGAGACACTTTATGTTTCCAGGTGACATAATTTGATGGGAAATAAAGAAATGTAAAATTATTAATGTATTTACTTATTGTTCAAAAATAGCGCCACTCCTGGTACCAGCATGCAGGAGAAGCTCTGTTCCTTCTGATTTGTTCATTTATTTTTTATGAGGCATTACATTCTATGCACCTGGAAGGAATTTTGCTCTTACTATAAAATTTTAAAAAGGAGATTTAAAAAGTAGTGGTAAAGGCAAAGCAGGTTAGCAGTGTTCGTTACTGTGGAACAGCTGCTCTGCTGCCCAGACATCAAGCTGTTAGAATATCAAGAGACTAGCTATGTCTCCATCCAACTGACATTCAAATTTTGAGTGAACTTTTAAAATGTCGCAAAACACAAAAAAAAAAAAAAAAAAAAACACAAAATGCAAATTAGGCATGTTTCCGGGCTAGGCAAAACTTGATTTCTTTAGATCTAATAAGAAAGATGTAGAGGTTACAAACCAGCATGGCCCACATCTCAGAAAAAAATGGAGAGTCCTTCCCTCTGAGCTGGAAGTTTGACATTTTTCAGTTTCCTGTTTCAAGAGAAGAGCGTTCCACCACTCCCATCCCTGTGTGGAGCGCCTCTGGCCGGCCACTCCAGGCCGACACTCCTCCCCACCGCGCTGGAGGTTTGGATCCCACCAATGGATGAAAATGTTCACTATGTCAGAACTTATTTTGCAAATGTGTTTCCATCTTCCTGTTAGCTCATTTTTGGAAAAACCAAAAATCACCCAAGCGAGCATTTTTTTATTTTTTTTGCGAAACTGAGGAACTTATCTCCACTTTTGCCATTTCCATAAACCTTTTCTAAAGTGATATTTCAAAATGTGCATTAAAAAAAACATTGCTACTTATAAAGCAACAGTCTTCAGTGAAAAGATTTGTCGCAAGATCAACTTCCTGCCCTCAGCATCACCATTGTCCTGCGCCATGACAACATCTGATTTCCCCGTGGGATAAATAAAGTATTTTTATGCTTTCAATCAATAGCAAACTCCTTCATTTGGTGACATAACCCCCTCATGCTGGCACTTCTCTCCATCTTTGTGGATTGGAAGCCATCGATGGGCCCCTCTGCACCACATGCACCCCCATGCGCTGCACACACACCACAGTACAGCTCCTCAAATCTCTAGTTCTTAGGGCGCTGTGTATGATAGTGACTGGGCAAGCTTGGGGCTTGATTAGTGCAGTTAGCCCTTCTAAGGCTCTAGCTGTTTACAGTGGATTACAGGGAGGGAGGCAGGGGTTAAGTCTACCCAGGCACAATGCGCCATCCCCCGCCCTCATGGGAGCCGCTGCAGCAGGGCTGGCAGCTCGTCTGGGCTCCACACCGCCAGGCCAGGCTGACAGGTAGCGGGATTTGGCAGAGCACTTTGCATGAGAGCCAACATGAAAAACTGAACACGGCGGATTAGCTCGGGATTATGTTGTCAGAGTTAGCCCTGATGGACAAACTGCAGAGGAATAAATTGCAATCTGTTTGAGGAGCACGCTGCCACGCAAACGGCTGAGGCATCAGCTTGTTGCAAACTGACAGGGTGGACGAAGGAGGGGCGGGGGCATTAATAATTTATAAACAAGGACCACGGCCGTTAATGACGTCTGGCCACTCTGGCCGGACAAGACGTCTGGTTGTCTAACCCCTGAGACCAGGAGCTGGTTCATGTTAAAGCTTAAAAGCAGAAGTGACAGCGAAGCCACGCTGATAGGAGAAGGTCACACTTGGAGAGGTTCTAAGAAGGCCCAGCTACTATCGCTCTGGTTCTGATTATAATGCAAAAAGGAAGTTCACCTCTTCTGAGCAGCCAACTCATGTTTCTAACTACAGTTATGAATACTTCTGATAACTGGAATTTAGGCTTGCAGATTAAAAATATGTATCTGCAACAGCTTCTGATGGGGGACCAGCAAACAATTAATGATCCAGTTGCACATTCCTTGGATCCAAGCACAACTATTTTTGACTTTATATTATAATTTTAGTCTTACTGCACAGCATATTACTCTTAATTTAGTTGTGTACATATATATGTATACTTTTATCTGTCTAACATGCCTCCATTACCCGTCACTTTGCAGCTGTTGCACCTGAATTTTCCCGCTGGGGGACAATAAGGGAGATTTCTACTCTATTCTACCCAAAGTCTGTGAAATGTTTTCAAATCTGTATATAAAATCAGATTTTTATTATACTGTCGGTTATTAAATATATACAAACTGACTAAAACTTGTCTTTCAAAATGAATTATATATACTTATACAAAGGATACAGATTTATACCACTTAACTAAAATGTTCTGTTTTCTTGAAAAACTGCAAATTCTACACTTGATTTTAATCATTTTACAGAAATAAAATAAATTTAAATCACATTTATAGATGAATTATAAGTGAATTTCTGGAAGAAGGATCCAATGATATAAAACTCATAAAACATTTTGGAGAATGAATCTCATTTTATTTCTGTCTGCAGCTTGTTCTCCCCGGTGAATAAATTGAGCTGAATTTGAAGCCGCATGGCAGCGTTTTTATTTCGAAGGCTGACTGGCATTGAGACGCATTAATGAGCTTTATTCTATTCTACTCTCCCCTTCGTCATTAGGAATGCATGCCTGTATGTTAAACACATGAATATGCATCAGCATAGAGCATTTGCTCTCTGAGTTAGCAGTGAGTTGAATGATAATCTGCCTGGGAAATGAAATGAACTGCATTTCTTTACCCTCAAACATGTAATACAAGACTCAAAGCTGAGAAAAACCTATTAATGTGACATTGTGCTTACATTGTGGTTCTGTTTGCTTATTGGATAAAAAGTACATTTTCTCTTGCATGACTACATTAATTTTTATTGTTTTTAATAGATCAATTTGTGATCACAGAATCTTACAATTGATTGGCAAACAAGCTGAATGAATTAGGCTTTGTGTATGTTAATTGCATTTTTATGATTGTGAGCAAATACATTAGACAGACACGTTTGGTTCGTGTGTGTTCCCCCAAACAGATCTGATGGTGTTGGCGCTCAGGGCCACGCCGTCAGGCTGGGGGTGATTCAGGGGTCAGCGCAGATCACCAGATAACGGCTAACAAATTACCATGATGCCTCGCGCTCCTGAATGATGCACGGGGAGGGGTTCATGTGGAGGATGGGTCCAGATAAACTGAAAACAAAATAAGGAAAAACGCTTTAACTTCATGTCTAATTTCATATCTGAAATTTACTGAAACTAAAAGCAAAGATTCATTGATGCAGCTTTCCCTCATTAACCACTGATGTTGGTTTATGCTACAACTTTAGTTCAGATAAGACCTTTCATTTACCACACACGGTGCAGAAATGGCGGAGCAGGGGGGTCAGCAACACGCCGATGCCCGACTAATCATTGCTCATTTTATTTTTTTTAGACCTTTAAAACTGTTGTAGTTCTTGCACATTAATTTGATGTTTAAATCCGAGTTTTCCTCTCAGAGTCAAATGGATTAGGGGTCTTCGACCTGTGGCACTTCAGAGAACTGAACCGCATAAAGGCAGCAGGAGCAAAGAGTAACAGAGCATCAGGTGTGTCACATGTTACAATTAAAAGAGACAGAACATGGATACTGGATCCCAGCTCCCAATACGTTTGGTGGTGCTTTGACTCTGCATCAGTAAATTGACAGACAAATTGAAGCATACAGAGACTGTACAGTAAGCCCAAACATGAAAAAATATACAGCTATGATCTGCTATCTGGAGATAGTGTGTGCAGACAGCCGGGTGGCAGACTCTGCAGTGACCCTGTGTTAGAACGGCACGTGTGTTTGTGGATCTAAACTAAATAGGTTTCCTTAAACGTCCTTATTTAGTTGCTGAGCTGTTTTTATTTTATTCATTTTAACTTAAGCAGTGGTAAAAATGGTAAATCTTGGTTATGGCTGACACTAAGGCTGTAAGTTTCTAAATGTGTCATCTTTCCAGCAGCCATTTTGAAAATAAACAGGTAAGTTCCAGCTATACTAGAGTTGGCCTGTGGAGAACATTACATTTTCCATTTTCCAACAGTATTATCTTAGCTTTCATCTGCTGGGAGGTCAAACAGTAGCAGTGGAGAGTCCCATGTCTCTTTAAATAAACCGCATTGTCTGATGATGTTTTAATGGGCAAACCTCCGTCCCCTGGGCGCTGGCCTTTCTGACTGCTTCAGTCATGTAATCTACACGGGGCACTGAGATGTAATTGCTGTGTACATATCAGCCTTTTCTCCAATTTCTGCACTGCAAAAACTGAATGGTTAAATAAATTGTCCTGGCATAAGTACAGAAAACAAGCAGCGTTTCTGTAGAAATCCTTCATTCTTTCATGTTTTACTGTAAATGTTATCAACCCTGAGTGGCACACACATTGACCATGGAGCACTGTGAAGCAGACAGAAGATATCTTACTGCTCAAACTGGGCAGAAAATGTGGAGAAAGAGCCTCACTCTCTCTCTGCCTTGTTTTTTCTTCCTCTGTCTCACCAGCCATTTAGTTTAGACAAATGCACCATCATGCTACCCACACAAAACATAACCATTATCTACTTATTTGAAAATAAGTAGATATTTCTCCAACCCCACAAGATCCCCACTGACTACTGCACTGAGCTTTGTCCATTCTACCTTTGCATAATTTAGTGAAAAATGAAGATCAGATAGTAGACAGTAGATTTGTATTCTAATCTGTCATGATGGCTCCTCTCCGAGGTACAATATCCAACACGCATCCAAAAATATAAAAAAAAAATCAAGATGCTCAATCTGTGAAGCAGAAGATCACAACGCAACTTTTTTTTTTTTTAACAAATCCTCTTTTTATCAAAACACCCAGTCCAAGTCCAAAGGTAGGGCTCACCAGAATGTCCACAAACCAAGAACTAGGGCTGTTATAATATTTTAGTAATCGAGTAATCTATCGATTATTCTTACGATTAATCGAGTAATCGCATAAAAAAATTTGATAAAATAAAATATTGGTAAATGTGGCATAACACTGGTGTTAATATCGGATATCAATATCAGTCCAATTTTTCATATTTGAGCTTCTCTACTAGCTACTTTTTTGTAGTTTAGAAAATTA
>CAEGAE010098158.1:0-78735 GCA_903067095.1 Girardinus metallicus
AATGCGGGCTGTAATCAAAGCTAAAGGCGGCCCAACAAAATATTAGAGAGTGTGACCATTTTTTGGTGGCGACTTTTTTTTTGGCCAGGCAGTGTATATATATATATATATATGGGTTTTGTACTATTTAAATCTCTGTTCTGTTATAAAATGTTTTAATTTTTTATGTAAAATTTCAGCTGCAGCAAAATAAGTAAAATAAACTAATAAAACATAATGTTGTCTTTTCATCTTACTGTTTTAATAATAGCATGACTCTTGTAAGACAGCTTAGTTAGAATCATTGGATTTCTGTCCTAATGTGCAATACAAATACATGAAATGAAGCCTAGGCATAAATTCAAACTGTAAGACTCTTAAGCCTCACCTGCATCATCCGATCAATGCATCTTGCATGTCTACTGCAGCCTATCAGTGTTGGACTGCGCCTCATCACAGCCAAGCACCAAACAAGCCTTCATTTACATGGACCTCTATCCATGGCTCCATTTGTTCATCAGCCGAGCTCAACCCTCCTCTGCCTCTACTCCACCCTCGTGGAAGCTCCTTCAGGCTTCCATCCACTCTTCGACCTCCATCACCAGTGTCCACCCACGTCTTTTGCCGGAGTCTGAGCGCCAAAACTTTAATTAATTCATGTCAATAAAACATTATAACTGCAGCTTTACTCAGTGTGAGTCTCTCCAGGTTGAAATAGGGATAGTAATAAACATTTCTAGTCCAGTTAACCCACTTCTATAAAATATCCCTCAATGGGATCAAGTTTTTATTCTTTGGATGTAAAGCAAAAGGAAGGAAGTATCATGTGAACTGAAGAAATTATAAAAATTGATTCTCAGGGACACAGTAGAATTTATTATAATACCACAGTTTTCCATCTCAAAGATGTTTACAGCCATAACCACTGAAGGTCTGAGATTTTACAGGTGAGGCGCCGTTTGGATTAGTGGACAAATACTGAGAGCTAACAACAATAATCCGAGGTGATTTGACGCTCACAGCATTTAGCTGTAAGCCTGTAAAGAGCAGACTTAGAGCACTTTCTTTTCACACTTTATCAGCTTTCTATAGGTGGGGCCTTTGTAATGCAATTGGTTTTAATGGCCTAATAATACAGACTTCCAAGAACATTTTAATCCAGCCATAGACTATTCTTTCACTGATAGTTGTTCACAATGTTCTATGCTAATGTGTTTGTGAATTACAATGGGCTTCTGACCTCCACTGCAGACACAACGATGCATGAAGATGAGACGAAATAGAAAAGCTTTGAAATTGGCACTTGTAGCTGAACATGGGAAGTTTTGGGATATGATCATTGTATGAATTAATCATTCGTAATGCATACAAGAATTATGTTTTCAATTATCTCGTATCTAGGACAAGTCAACACCCAGATCTGAGCGATCCACATGTGGAAACTGTTCCAAAATCTCAATAGATTTGGCCAACGAGTCTGCACAGACGGTGGCGATCAAAGCCAGCTATGATCAAAAAAATCTATTTTATCCCTGAACACGCCCATCTAATTTGGATTCCTTTCCAAGTTGACTTTAAGCTAATCATGATAAAATGTCTTTATCATGATTAAATCTCATTACAAGATGCATTTTTTGAACAGCTTCATTTTAATTTCTGAGAAGGTTTTGCTTATAAAATACCATTCTTTCAATAAACCTCCCTTTCTTTTAAAACTGAATGATCTCAGAGTCATTTCTCCTCAGGTTCCCATGAGACTCTTCCCTGGCAGGATAAATGTGTTTCTGCCTGTTTCTTAGTGAATCATGGTAGTTTTATTCCTTTGCTTCATTCTAGTAAGGGACGCCATCTGTTAGCCATTAAGAATTTGGGTGAAGACCACCACCCTCTTCTCTCACTGCCTGTTTTAACTCCCTATAATATCCAAAGACTAACCTGACCTTCCTCAACCCAGCTGTCCTCAGAAAACTGGACCCACAACTTGCCCTCAGCCTCAGATTTACATCATTTTGGTGCTCGGATTTCTATAAATCACTCAAGCTAAGCATGCCTGTCTTTGTGCATGAATGACCCTTTGCTGATCAGCTTTAGTGATGGTTCAAAACATCCATGCAAGAACATGCTGTCTATATGTCCATCTGCCAAGGACAGGCACGGGTGTGTATGTTTGCTTGTGTGTGGTCTGCTTAAGCTGCTGTATATTTGTGAGGACAGACCTTAGCTCTGAGATCAGATGAGGACATTTTGAGTCCACCTACTGACTGTAGAAAGCAATGTGATTGTTCAGATTGCGCTCTTGTTTTAATACCTGATTTATGAAAAAAAATAATCTAGTTTTCATCTTCTGTAAAGTATTGTTATGTGGTAACATATTGTACCTGCTCGCGTACAGCTAAAGTAATGTATGAATTTACTTCTATCAATGGAAGTTGAAAGTACTTGATCATCTATGTAGTCTTGAAATAATGCTTAGTCAATGAAATAATTTCTACAGTTTATTAGTCTCAAAGTAGCCCAAAATAACCTTCAGCATGGGATATACCTTATTTTACTTTTTTAACTTTTTAAATGCATAGACAGAGTTTGTAAAAAAAAATATATACATAATGAGTGTTTTGGAGGGAAACCTTTCTGGCTTGTTTCCCCCCTTCCCCCCCCCCCCTCCAAAACACAATTATAAATGCAGTATGCAATACATAGCTGTCAGATATGGATCACCAGCAGGTTACCCCATCCTCTCTAGTAAACAGAGGGGAAGTGAACAATCACATGAGCCAAGCATAGTTTATTATCTGCAGATGGAGGAAGTGAAAAAGGGGAAAGAAACGTCACTTATTCAATTATTTTACTCTACAGCTTTTCAATGGTTCATAGAAAGTCAGGCTGTGGATTGTGAGTTTATAGAAATTATTAACAATATTTAAGAATATGTAGACCTTACTCTATTGCATTATTGCTCCATTACTTCATTTGTCCATTTGTAGGTATTATATTTGTCAAGAAAACCCTTTTGCTGCTACACACTGTCAAAGCAGAGTACAAAATGTAATAGAAAAGCAAATGTGTGTTTGTGCCAAAGTCTGATAGGCAGACTTTACCACCCACTTGTGTCATTTAAAAGACCCTGGTTTAAAAGATCACCATGGCGACGGTTCTTTGCCCAGAGCTGCACACAAAAACCCACAAATACACATCTGCTTGACCAGAAAATACATCAATAATTAATACGCTTCACTTTCTGAATTGATTTCCAGGTCCTTAAAAGACTGTCTCCACAAGAATCACATATGGGTTCTGGTGTAGAGGTATTTCTCCTTGCACCCCTTATCACATTCACCATTTTGATCAATTGATTGTTGGGATCTTTGCAAAATTGCAAAAAGCTGCTCATCCCCCAGAGGTGCATGATGATTGTCAGTGTGACTGAGTTGCTAAACGGTAGTAAATCTGGTTTTGTTATGCGATGCTGCGCTTGCTATAATTGCATCAACAGGTGTTTCTTTGCAGTGGCGTGTTAAATTTACGCCCCACTTCTTCTCAAGGGGGGAAAACAACGGAGACATGGATGACTGATCAGATAAGAACAGTGATCAGTTTTGTGGGCATGATTGCTTGGATTGAAGCCTCTGGTGTAGAATGGGAAATAGGACAGACTCCTGGCATGCTAAGTGCTAGACTGAGCGTTCTTGACAATTAGGCAACTGTGCAATTATGCAACGATCGTGACCATGCGAAATGATGGACAAAGAAAGAACAGAGAGACAGAACAGGAGGCTGAGAGAGAGCACAGCATGTCAGGACTGGAAAACTTCCTGAAAAAGAAAATAGCAGGACCACTAAGAAAAAAAAGGTTGCCAGAGACAGATTTGAATGTTAAGTTATATGACATGTTAAGGGTTTGCGGAAAAGCTAGGGTGAATCTTGTTTTAATAGTTTCTACTCAAGTGATCTTTTGTAACAAGTGAAAAACTAGCAAACTATCTTTGGATGGAGGGGGTGTCAGCCAGTGAGTGTATGCATTTCAAGAATCCTTGTGTATCCATGGCATGCATGCACTTTGACTTTGCACCTGTAACATTGTAACCTTAGCACACTGTGTGTGTGTCCATATGTTTGTTTGTGCATGTGGACCACTTGCACCTAAACTTGTTTAGCAGCAGGGTTTTAACTTCTTGGCTTCTGTGACTTGTTGATGCTTTTGGCCTGTTGAGCATTTTGCATAGCTTAGATTCATGTGAGTTTAAGACTGGAACAACAAAATCAGTAAATGGAGATCTGG
Source organism: Girardinus metallicus (assembly GCA_903067095.1). Classification (NCBI taxonomy): domain Eukaryota; kingdom Metazoa; phylum Chordata; class Actinopteri; order Cyprinodontiformes; family Poeciliidae; genus Girardinus; species Girardinus metallicus. The sequence continues at coordinate 4,259 of CAEGAE010098158.1, forward strand.
GTATTTTTTGTTTTTGAGATAACATATAATAGCTATAAAACATGACCAACACCACATGGATATGTAAAACATGTATGACTTCCAAAACTGCTGGAACATTAGAGCGATCTCCTCCAGTCCAGACATAAGAACATTAAAGTGGAATGGATCTCTGGTGTCAGGTGATAAACGTTGGCTCACTGTCATCACTCCAGTCCGTCTTGTTGGAAGTGAACAAGGCAGAGATCAAGGCTCTGTGCTGGCAGGTCAAGTTCTTACACAACAAACTTGTTAAAACATTACACATTACGCTGCTGGACTCTGTTCTTTCACTTCTCGCTTAGCACAAATAGGCACGCTCCTATTGAGGGTTCTAACTAAAATGTCCAGAAATTTACCATTTGACTCCCTGCCTTTAAATATTGACGAGGCCTTAACTGATGAAGGAGTAGGTAAACATTATGAGCTGTTTCCTCATTAACTTGTTTGTTTCTACAATGCTGTGAAAGTGTGGTTGTCCCCTTGCAGATTTCTACTCTGTTATGTCACAATAACATCAGATAAACAAAGACATGTATATCAGACAAAGATAAAGTTAATAAATGCAAAGAGAAATCCAAACCTACCGAACTTATTCTTATAGCAGCAGAATATTAAGAATGGTCTTAAAGTTTTGGTGGTGCTGAGTGGCTCATTTCATAGATCATTGTGTAGAGGCTATAGTTCTCGTTGTGGTTGTCCTGTGTTGCATACCAGGTCTGGTGGTATGTTTTCCCCTCTCTCTCCTCTCTATTTCCTCTCTTAGTACTGTTCAATATAGGCTATTTGTGCAAAAAACCAGAATGGTCTTAAAACGTCTTTCCATTTTTAAGACTTCCATGAAAAAACAGGTGCATTACTGTTTAAATTCAAATGCTATCAAAATTTGTCATGAACCCAACCAGGCACAATCATCATAACACAGAAATAATTTTGCCAGGAGGGAAACAAGCAATCACCCTTTAGAAGCTTGCATGAAGGCATGTAAACCAGACAACATGCAAACATGCGTACATAGTCAACCTCACATGTACACCGGGTTATGCACACAAGTACCCACCAGCCATGCATGCCCACACTCAAGCACATGCATACTCCCACGCTCATCCTTTGGAACCCTTGGAAGAAGGCTCTCACACTTCGCCCCCGTTGAGTACATGTCAGTCCATCTGGGATCATTAACGCTATGTTAATGAATATAGGGCCGGGGCCCAGAGCATGTGAGGAAATGACAGGGAAAGAAAAGGCTGGAAGGAGTTGGATAAAGAGGATAGAAGGTGAGAGGATGGGGGAGGATATTGGATTCTCTCCTAACAAAATGCACTGTTTGAGAGACTTCTAGGGCCAAAAAACAGGCATGAGAAAGAGGAGATGGTGCAAGCAACAGGACTCCAAAATGTGAGGAAGGAAACAGTCAGCACTTACAAAGTAGGGAGATGCAAAAATAAAACAACAGAAAGCAGAGTCACGACGAGCTGTACTTGGTATGTTCTCACCAGGGGCAGATGAGAGCTTTATGGAAATAGCTGAACAGATGAACAGAAGAAAGGGAAGGAAGGAAAGACAGCAGAGACAGCAGATGAGCCGAGAGAACAAACAGGGGTATAGACAAGGAGATACAGTATAAAAAAACGATGGCAGCTGAATGGGTCTGCGGTTAAATATTTCACCAGGGTCTGTTTGTGCCTTTGTGGATGCGAGGGCGTGTGTGTGCGCGTGTGTGTGTGTGTGTGTGTTTAAAGGAGGACAGAGAGAGCTAACAAGTGGAGTGTGCCTGTTGACTGGGAGAGTTAATGATTCCTGTGGTCTGAATAGTGAGACAGCATTAATCCTGGAAAGAGGTACATTGCTCATTTACCTCCCGCTGACACACATATGCAGCAGCATCTATGGTTTGTGTTGATGGAGTTTGTTTTGATTGCTTTATGTGCTGCATGGCTGAAAACAGAACAGCTTCCTTGGCAACTCTCCAGAAGATGCTCAAAGCAGAACCGCAACTTTATAATAAGTTTATCACAGCAAGAATGAATATTTTCCCCACTACTAGCAGCTGAACTCAGTGAAGCAAGAAGTGTGCCAACAAGGGGGGCAGTGAAGGACCACCTGTATGCAGATGAATGGGCTTGAACAGAGGAGCCAGAAAACACAGGAAAAGTGTGCCGATATGCGCCAGAGGGACAAGGTTGGAGGGTAAAGAGGACAGAGGGCAGCGGGGTAACAAGCCGTCCAACTGGAGGTGAAACAATGCCAAGAGTTGACAAGCTTAAACTAACAGTAATGACAGAGTTCGGATGGACAAAAGGCAGCTTTTTGAAATGCAATCTGTTATCAGTTAGAGTCAATAGGAAGCCTATTACAGTGATTTGCCACCCCTTAAACTTCTTAATACATAGAATAAGATCTTCTATGTATGTGACCTTTCCTACAAAATCAACAAAAGTCCTTAATTCTCTGGAGTAGCTGGCAGTAATTTTAGTTTGTGAAACAATGATCATGGAGCATCAGCAACAACAATTACATTTCAGAATATGAGAAAAAATAAATACAATCATTTGTAAAACTATGCTCTGCATATCCTTTTTGAACAATGTGTTGTTTTGTTTTACTTCCATAATTGTCCATCAGCAGATCATTTTTGTTTTTTAGGTCTTGTTTGTGGACAAAAATCTCATGTACCTAATAAAAGGTGTCTTGTCCAGATTTTTCTCAACACATCAATCAAAAGAAAAACAATAAACTTCAGTAAATAATTTACAATTAGATTATATTCAAGGATTCAATGAATTATGCATGAGGTTGTAGCAGTTTGATATTTGGTATCAAACTGCTACTTTGATGTGAATATTTCTTTCTCTGTCCACACAATTTTTCAAATCAAATTAAAATGTAAGGATTAAGTACTAAAGTAGAAAATAGAAATATGCTGTCATTAAAAAAAAACAAACAAAAAAAACCAGGAGGTAGCATTAGAAATCAGAATACTCCTGTAAAAGCCATAATGTTTACACAGATTGTTTCATAAACTTGTTTGAACAGCTTACAAGCCCTTTCTCTCCCATCCCTGTTTAGTAATTATTATGGTTTGGTGTGGCTTAACGCCTTCTTTTTTCCACCTCTTTTTTTTTTACTGATCTCTCAGTAACTTCTTTTCAAAAGTTTCACTCTACCTTGTTCTTATTGATTTTTTCCCCTCTTCTAATAAGCCCTTCTATGTCATATTTCACAGTCTGTGTGTGTTTGAAGAAAACCCTCTAAGTCTTTTGACAGAAGTCCCTGGCCAGCTCTGATCCCTGCCTGAGGCCAACAAGATGCCAGCAAAGAAGGAGTAAAACAAAGAGGTAGGACTGAAAATTTAATAGGCTAACAGGCTGAAGGGGAATCTGTCTTTATGTATGTTATAGTGTTCTATGCATTCAAGTGACTTTTTTTTTTTAATATATGCAATTTTCTTGTCTTCTTTGTCTAGCATGTGTATAACGCAGAAAAGAAAACGTCCCCTTTCCTCTCGTTTTATTCACTTAATACACTTGTGTCCTTTGTAACTGAAAAAGTATTATAAAAAAGTAACTGCACTTTCCAGATGCTAATTTTAAATATTTATTATGTTAATTTAATGAGAGCCAGGTGAGAGGCGTCAGGCAGGAGTGGGCATACTTGTTGCCCCCCATCTCGGCGCCTGTACGTTGGGGTTTATCCCGGTGAATGAGAGGGTAGCCTCCCTCCGCCTACGGATTGGGGAAGGGGTCCTGACTGTGGTTTGTGCTTATGGGCCAAACGACACCCTTCTTGGAGTCCTTAGAGGGGGTACTGGAGAGTGCCCCCCCTGGGGACTCCCTTGTTCTGCTAGGGGACTTCAATGCTCATGTGGGCAATGACAGTGAGAACTGGAGGGGCGTGGTTGGGAGAAACGGCCCCTCCGATCTGAACTCGAGTGGTGTTCTGTTGTTGGACTTCTGTGCTCATCACGGACTGTCCATAACGAACACCATGTTCAGGCATAAGGGTGTCCATATGTGCAGTTGGCACCCGGACACCCTAGGCCGCAGTTCGATGATCGACTTTATTATTGTTTCATCGGATCTGCGGCCGTATGTCTTGGACAATCAGGTGAAGAGAGGTGCGGAGCTACCCACTGACCACTACCTGGTGGTGAGTTGGTTCCGGTGGTGGGGGAGAATGCTGGTCAGACCTGGCAGACCCAAACGTGTTGTGAGGGTCTGCTAATTCATTTCACACTCACCTTAATTCCTTTTGTAATCCTGCCAAACCTAGCAACTGGTCAATAACATCTAAATTATTTCAAATTATTTCCTGAGACCGAGGTTACGCGTGTCTCATTAACAGTCAAAACTCTGTGGTTTGCTTCCTTCTACTAAAACAATTATCATACACCTTAGTTGAAACAAAACTAAGTATCATCAGGAACCAGTAGCACCACAAGTTCTTTTTAATTATACAGGTTACGTAATTGTGGTATTTCAACATTACTCTAAATAACTCGTGGAAGATAATGTGATGCCTGGAGTCAGGTTCTTTGGAAACAAACAAGCCTGATTTCCGCTCGTTGAGTGGTTTGTTCGGCTGTCAGTTCTTCCCCCGACTTCCTTTTAATCCATTTTCAGACCTGTCAAGTTTTCCATCTCCTCAAATGCTTTCCTTTCATCAATTTTATTTTTACTTTTTTTTTTTTTTTGCACAAACCCCAATCTTCCCAGCCTTAGTGTGCCTGTATGAGCTGTGGGAGGACTGAGTGTCATCTGCGGTCTCTACTCACAACACTGTCAAAGATGAAGACTTTTCCTGTTTGTATACATCCACAGAATTCATGTGTAGAGAAATGTGTAGAGCTGGCAGAAGAGACCCCAATTAGCTCACTGTTGGCTGCTGCCGCAATAAAATTGAGGTGTATTTGTAGACTGTGAATTTCTAAATCATTATGGTACATGTGATGCACTAGATAAATGGATAGTGAGGAGAACACATGTATGAGCAGCAGAAGTCTGCTGGCAGTGAAGGGACACTCAGCCATCTCTGTGTTCAAAGTGAGAACTGGGATCCTGTTGCTGGTACTCCGAGGTCAATGAATCACAGGCTAGTTTTGGAGCTGCTGAGACAGTATTTTCATTTCTGACATTCCACTTTGGAAATCAATCCATAGATGGGACGTGTAATGTCTCCAGAGGGCAAAATGTTGAATATCTTACTTTGCACAACTACCAGTAAGCAAGAAATTGATAGTACTGTATATACTCTAATAACTCAGAAAATGCTAGAATATTTGACTGCCAAGCTATTTATTGTTGAGTCTCTTTTACAAAGAGCTAATAAGTTGTTGTCAACATGGCTTTGTCTTGTGAAGGAGGTGTAGATCAAGGACAAGTGCTATTTAGAAATCTAGATTTGTTTGAGATTTCTTATTTTAATGTGTGAAAATGAGTGTTTTTTTTAGCTGCCCCTTTGTGCTTGAACTAATCCATACTGCACTTTCAATTGCAGCATTTCAAAGTTGGTGACTGACCCTATGTTCAGCAAGTATTCACATCTAACGGCAATTAAAAAAATAATAATCTAGAGACTTTTTTGCTACTACTGGAGAGTTATGAACACTACAACATGATAGCACTAGCCCCAAAACATTGTGACTAACAAAATGAGATGTAAATGTAAAATCTCTCTTCTCTGGATAAATCACTGTATTTGGTTCATTTATTTATAGTGTATTTTACCAATTTTTTGTCTCCCCAAACAGTTTTTTTTTATCTCAATCAAGGCATCCGTTCCAATTCCATGCACATGCAGAGTTTGCATCATGTTACATAAAATTCAATAATATCATTATTTGGTCATTGCTTTTATATCTGAGTAATTGTTATGTAAATTGTGTAGGATTAGCACTTCACCTCCTCTGTAATACTTTTGTTGCAAGTTGTTCAATAAAGACAAATTCTTCTTGGCTTAAGCTCAATTGGAAAATTCTGATGCTGATTAGAATTTCTATAAAACAAAGTTTGAGTTTTAAAAAACTTTTATTCTTTGTTGGGATCTATTTCATTTGAATATGGATTAGTCTAACCTGTGGTTATTATTATCCTACACTGGTCGTAGAATCGTCTAAACACAGTTTCTGATTTGTGAAAATTTTGCTCCGTTTGTGGAAACAAATAAAAAAAAGTTAGTTTCACTCAAATATTGTTGAAAATCCTGTTCACCATCCTGAACCCCGTGCTGTGTATTCTGTTGATTTGCCTCCTGAAGGTAATCTTACAGCCCAACTACTGATTAGTAGTATTTCTTTGTCTTTTTATCTCTTGCCACTCTTATTTGGGAGCCATTACAGAGTGGAAAAGCACCCCCTCCCCACTACCTTCAACATCTATCCTGAGCATGTGTCTTGGTGATCAGAGAGCTAAGGCGTGTGTGTGCTTGCCCAACCAAACCTTGGGACAACTACACTCTTTACTCATAACACTCAGACACACAAAGCTCCTCACCAGATCACCTCAGCATGAGTTCATCCCTGCCCGAGGGTAGCCCCTCTCCTGCTGAGGCCACAGTCTCGCAGACATTCAACACTCTGGACTTTATCCCCTCCATCTGCCAACTTTTTTTTCTGGAGTTGCCTGTCTGGTTACACAGCCAAGTGGAGACTATGAGATAAAACTCACTGATAAGATGATAATAATGCTTTACTATCTGACAAAACATAATCTATGCACCTGCATGTCTGAGCAACAACTTGCAGGAAAGTTGGACCCACACATGCTTACTTGTAAAGATTTATGGGACTTGAATGCAACTAGTGCAAAACACTGAAGAAAAAACTTGCAACAATCTATTGAGCTGCAAAAAGATAAAGAGAGTAACTACAAACAATACAGTTTAGCCCATATTTACAGGCTGCATCACATAAATACCAAGTAAGCACAACATGCAATTAATTGCAACACAAATTTCGTCATAGAGGCATGTAGCTTAACTTTAAAGCAACTGAGAATAGCGTTACAACACATGAGAACAAATATGCCATCAACAAAACAGACTGGCACAAAACAATGTATGTAGTATTTTGCTTAGAATGCATCAGTATTTACAACGGTAAACACTAATACTATAGAGAAAATATTTTTAGCTTATGCAGTGATATAAGTGGTTAAAATCACTTAAAACAACAACATTATGAAACTAATTATTACATGTTCCCACAGAGATAATTATAATCCTCATATGTCATGCTATAACACAGACTGGAGCCATTTGTCATAAAAAAAAAAAAAACTGTTGTCACACGTTGTGCAGTTTGTTCCAAGGGTTTCATAACTTAAAGGTATAGTTCTAAATTTTTGTTGTGAGGTTCTGTTAAAAGGTTATATAAAGCTATTATCAGTATAGAAGAGAACTTTCTCCCTCCTGCCTACTTTGTGCAGAAGAGAACTTACTTTTTCTTGTTTAATACTCTGATGATGATATCTGCTGCAATTTATCACCATCTTTTCTGAGTTTTGTCTTTGTTTTCCACCATTCTTATTTAACCACCTATTTCAATGATCTTAAAGATTTTGTCCATCCAAATTTCTGACAATATTGGCCGTCAAGGCTAACGACAGCTTGTCCAACTGCCCAGATGTATTATCTATATGCAGTGTATACACTATTGTTGCTTGAACTATTGCATCTAATCATGCGATATGATGACTACAATATTACGACATTAATATTGCAATTACATCAATTTGATGGGTTGAGCAGCTCCAGTATAAATCCAGTGGATCCCAGAGGTTGATGCTAACCACTTTTCTGAGTGGCTAGACCAAAGCAAACAACTGTGTGGCATCAATCCTAAAAATATCTTTGGGCTTTTTACAGATACTGTTTTTATTACAGCCAAACCATTGTCATGTTTGCAATGGGTGTTTTAATATTAGCAATAGGCGCAATATCTGTCATTTCAACCAGCCTCTGTTGGAGAGGATAAACAGCTCCATCCAAAGAACTGAGGTTTTATATGGATATAAACCCTCATCACTGTTGCTGGCACAATGCTAGAGAATTGTTTACTCCAGATCAGATATTAACTGCTTATAGCCTTCAAACATAACCTCTCTTTGGGGATCCTGAACCACCCCTTTAAGATACACCAAAGAAAATCTTCAGTTTATTATCTGAATACATATGCATGACTGGCATGTAGTATAGGATCGGCTTTTAACTGCTTAGGGCACCCTGCTGGTTTGGGGGCTCAAAAAGAGCTTGAATTCACAAAGGACAAATTGAAAAATACAGCAATGGACATATACTAAAGAAAGCATTCAGAATTAAGTTAACTATTTAAAGCTAACATAATAGGCTTTTGTTTGACCTGGGACAACATTTCTGGCTAAACTTTTTGCAGTTGCTTGTGTTGCGCCCTGAAAAGAAAAAAAAAACAACAAACAAACAAAAAGGAACATATTTGTTAACATATTATAATGTAACACAGTGCAATTCTCCTGTGTTTAGAAAACCTTGATTAAGCTCCCTGTTCTGGAAATATTTTACACAAACTATTTAATGTTATTACTGGTCATATTTATGTATTTTTCTCTGCAGCTTTACTGAAAAAGTAGATCTCCATTTAGATCATTTAATCACGTTTTAAACACCATTATATTATGAGCTAAAATAGTAAGTTTTATATCTTAATTATTAAAACTGATATGGACCAACTTCGGAAAAAAAAATATTCAATGTCCTTTTCGAACTTCATGCTGATATGTATGTAGAGTATTTCTTTTTGTCTTTGAAAGGGGAAAAAAAAAAATCATCACTTGTTTTGCCTTAGAGCAGTTCTGTATCTGACTGTCAGCCTCAGGCGAAGTGGAGGGATTGGATAACGTGGAAAAGAATTTAACTGTACCCTATTGGCTACTGAACACGTGGGCGGAGTCAAAATGAGACAAAACAGACAAGTTGCGCTCTTAAGAGACAGATAACAGCTTTAGAGTACAAGCGTCGCCGTCGTGATTTATTCGTGCCAAGGAGCGAAAGATCCACGAGTGCTCATTTTTTTACGCGCATTGAAATCTTTCACTGAGGACGTTTTCTTTAAAAATAAAAACCTAAATATTTTTCCAATTAACCGGCTGAGGAGAAGAGAACAGAAGCCATGGATGTGGTGTGTCTGATGTGTTTGGCGTTGACCGTCGGTGCGTGGTTTGCCTCCGCGGAGCGGCACAGCGTCTATTGGAACAGCTCAAACCCAAAGTAAGTGCTCACATCGGGGCTACACTTTCTATTCCTGCAGCGCGGAGAGTAGAAACTTCTAAATTTGATCAGTCACTGTGCACGTCTCAGTTAATTGAAACTTTACTTACCGCTTTTGTTATTTCTGTGTAACCACAATTAAAACTGGTTTTAATTGTTACTTTCATGATACAGCTATACGTGTAGGTTATTGTTTGTATACCCTTTATATTAACTTTTAAGGATGCTATTCGGTGGTATATTTTACTCCAAGAAAAATTATTGACGACAAAAACACATCTGGACGCTGAAGTATGCATGATGTTACAAAACGCAAAGTTTTTTGTTTGTTTATTTATTTTAATTTAAATAAAACCTCGTTTTATGCGCATTGGGACTAACGGCTTCACAAGAAGCACAGGAATTCTGGACGGCTTAGATTTTATGGCAGATGAGAAAGTTTTGACAAGATTCTGAAGCAGTAACATTTCACTCCAGTCTGCCCTTTAACTATCAAACATTTGGGCGCAGTCATGCACAATATAAGTGGACAATTTTGAATAAGAAATTTGATGAAAAATGTTGATGAAAATAGGGACAAACAGAAAAAATAGAAATATAAGTACTCAAAAAAAACTGATTATTAACCTTTTGCCCCATTTGACGTCATCAGGGGGAAGTGTGCATTAAAGCTTGGTATCATGAGAGTAGTTTACAACACATTGGAAAAACAAACAGACAATCTGAATGACATGATGCTTTAAAGGTGGCAAGGTAAGCTTGAGTGGTTAGCAGTTTTAAATATTTATATTAGATCAGAGAGTGGATGCCTTGACAGATGGACACATTCACCACTATATTTAACTGTAACACATAGACTCAGACATACTCTAATAGTAAAAAATAGACTGACGAGAATGAACTTGGCCCATGCTGTCTGCATGCTCTGCACCTGTGAGTGTGGGTGCGTGGGTGTGCGTGTGTGTCATGAAAAAGGCGTGTCTATTAGTAAGTGGGAGTTAATTGCCTAATTCAAGACAAGAAAGAAAAAGTGTGTTTTTCCATCGGTGAGGACTTCTATCCTGCAGAGACTGTGAGTCACGTATAGTGCTGATGATTTTGTTTTGAGGTCAGAAATGTAATGCTATCCGGCCACTCAGTGGGATCGATCAGGCTTGACGTATCTCGGCGCGATTTATTGAGCTTTTAGCGTGGGGGGCGAGTCATCTCAGTGAGTATTATTTTGAAATCGAGCCGAAGGACGGTCCCTGAGTTGTTGTTTTTTTTTTTTTCTGCTGCCCAGGGGGGTCGATTAAAACCCATCACCGAGAAGCAAAAAGGGCAAAACCATTACGGACAGTCAGTCTTGTCTTGAATACATTAGTTACTCTGTAATTGCCCTTTACCAATGAAAACAAGGGTGGTAAAAAAGGAAGAAACAATGGGTGTGATAATTTAATTGGAGATCTGAAGGTAAATGCAGTGTGCAGTGCTTGTATCATTTGTAGTGACTCAACAATATGAACCATCTAAGTCACCTCAGACAGACTGAACAGGTGGGGAAAAATCTGGTTCACATAAGACCTGAGGGAAAATGTGTAACCAGGGTCTGATAAAACAGAGACCAGGGCCAACCTTATTGACAATCCTTGTGATCATTTAGATGCCCCCTGCTGGCCTTGGAAACCTAATAAGGGTCTTACATTGACAATAGACAGGCTGAATAATTCACTGTTTGTACAGATAGTAAAGACTGGCATCATAAATGGTACGTTAACTGTCGTAATTCAAAGATACTTTAATAGCTCTAAACTAATGAATGTTGTTCAGTGGATTCTTTGTTAAACTTTCACTTCAACTAGAACTTTAGAAAGTTGGAAAATGTACTCAATTTAATAACAGTTAATACTCAAAAAATATTTGACAAACATTACTTAAAATGACCATTGGACACTTAGCAATTTTCTATATAAAAAACTTCAAATTATTACTGTGGAAACCAACTTGAAACTTAAGAAACCAATCGACAAAAGCAAGGTCGTTGATGCTGAGGTGGCTATGACTTTTACTAGAGGTGGGTCCCAATGTGAAATTCTGTTTGTGGGTTCCTACAATCTAAGGTCGGACCTGGAAGGGACATTGGAGCTCTTTGGGATTGAGTTTAAAAAGACGGGGCAGCCAGATGGAGGGGTAGGAGAACAAGAGAATGGCTCGATCAAATGGAAAGTCAGATCTTGTGCGTTGTCTCTAATCCGACCCTGGACTATTTCTGCTGTCAAATGGGGGTTGCGTAACCAAACGAGGGAGTAAAAAATTATAGAAAAAGACTAATCCCTTCTTTTGCGTGTCTAAACATAGACTGACACAGATAAACTAAACAGAGAATCAACTTTTAGTGTCATACCCTCTATTAGTGTGCCCCAAATGTTAGGAAATGGGATAATTCTTGGTCTTATTTTATTTCCTTCCAAATGCATTCTTTTCACTATTTCTTTTTCTTTTGCATCCCACCTGCCCTGAATCATTCTCATCCATCAGTCTCCTGTTAATCAGACTCCATTGATCCATCTGTACGCTCCACAGATAATTGATGCTAATTGATCCTTGGCCTAATTGTGAGGCTGCACAGATTTATCTTACAGGAGGAGGACAGTGACCAGATGGCAGCAGTCTGCTCATTCATGTTGGGTACTATAGAGGCATGAATAATTTGCCATCTTGTCAGCAATCCTCAGCAATTGTAGCCTAATCTCTTGCAGTGATTTGATACGCAACTGTGTTTGCATGCTACTTTTCCTTACGTGACAGGTGAAGTCCTGTTTTTCCGCTGCGTGTCTTGGCTTGTACGAGCACTTATTAGTGCTTCTAGGGGAGAGGTTGAACTTACGCTGGTCCTTAACTGGGTTTAACTGGCAGCAGGCGTATTTTTGTTTTGGACTGACAGCACATGACTCCACCTGAACGTCAGAGAGCGAGAAAGGAGTGGTCTTTTTACCGTAGGGAGCCTCGCCGAGACTTGACGAGTATGTGACTCACACACACACACACACACACACACGCACCCACACGCAGTCTGCTGGGGGAGTGTGGGGCTAAAAAGGGGAGGACTGGGGTGTTAATATTAGCCACAGACAGCATTCCAGCCTACTGTTACTATACTCAACTCTGTCAGCTGTGCGTGCAAGTGTTTTTTTCTCCCTCTGTACCTGTCTGTTCCTCTCCCCAGCCCTCCAACAGCTGGGTTTCCTCCCATTTTGACCCCAGGCCTTGCAGTTCTTTGTCTCTTTTTCTTATTAATAGTATACGTCATCTTATCTCTGCTATAACACCATCATCATCCATCTTCAGTGGACTGGGTGTTCCAGATATAATTTATCAGGCGTTTGGTGTAATGTAATATTCTGCTTATCTCAGCCTTGATGCTGATGAAGCAGACAGGTCTGCTGCTGGACTATATGTTCCAAGTGGTAAAGGTGGTTGATGTCACCCCAACCTGGAGATGCACCGATTAGAAGAACCAATTTCCAATCTTTGATTTTTGTAACCCCAAAACCAATTATAGCCAAATCTGATTTCTGTTTAGAGGTTATATGTTATCTGCTGTATGCGTGAGCTGTTGCTGTTAAACAGACAAAATTACAGAAAACACATTTAAAACCCTTTTAGAATCTGAAATCATTGCTTAGCATGGCTAGTGCAGTAAGCATTGCTATATATTTAGTATATGCTCTTTCCGTTTCTTCTCTTTGTTTTTAATCTTTATTACATATCCACCACCAACTCCAGAGCCATGTACTGTCTTCTTCTAACCTCACCAGAATAAGAACGCACACCCATACTAGCACAACCTCAAACAATCAGATTATAGTTTCTAATCTGACCACCTGACCTAGAAACACAAAAATTTGTATCATCCAGCCACTATATAATGTAAGATGTGGTGATGTAAGCGCTGTTCTGTCAGTCTCACAATAATCCCCCTGATGAGATTCATCGTGCAGAAGCACAATCAGATACACACTGCTCTTCCATTCATAATCAGGGTCCTTTATCAGCATCACGGCCCTGCTGGTATAACTGTCCTGTTGCTTTATATATAGAACCAGCTTGGGATGCTAGTAGATAGAAACTAATATACTTGTGTCTTTATTTTGACCATGGCGATAGTGTTCCATGATTAAGGTATCCGTGCACCTCTGTTATTTGTCTTCACTTCATTCTCTTGCTTCCTTATCTATAGTCCAGACTTCCCCCACACACCCAGACCCCCCCTTCCCACTTTTCCCATCAGTTTCTCCTCTTTCTCACAGACCTTCCTCTGTTTTGGCCACAGTAGTTTTCCACCATAGCAGGAAGCAAGACAGAGCCCTTCTCTGCTAACACTGGAGAGGCCACTTTACACATAATGTTGTCACATTATGAGTGAACAAGATTATATATTTGTGTGTGCCCGGGTCATTCATAGCATTTCATGCATACTTGCATAGTGTAGCAGATTGGTGTATACTGGAAGCTCCCTGCTGCCCCCTGAAGGCAGAGCTGGGAACATTGGCACACTTGCTCTTACAATTACAATAAGCCCTCATCAAATCTTTTTAAATAAAAAAATATATTTGATGAACAGATTATATTTTTTGTGATCCCCACTCCCACAGCATATTACAGGAATAGGTCAGGACTTTTGAAATTATGTTATCTTAAGTAATGAGCACTTAGTAACTCTAAAAACGTCACATTTTGGGAACATGTAAACTTTCATCAGATTTTCATCTCCTGGTTATTTCCAAAAAAGACAGTAATTATTTACATGAGTGTTACATTGCAAAAGATTTTCCTGTATGAAACATGTATTAAAACCATGAAAAAAAAAATATATATATATATATACATTTTGGGTGTCACAGTGAAGGGGAATGAAATAGGGGGAGAGGTAGCAGCCTGGGTAGAGGCTGAGGTGAAGAAAGGGGTTAGTGTTGAGAAATTAGCCTGGATGAAGAGCTCCAGTTTATTATGTCAGCCTTAAGAGACAGGACAAAGCGGGAGAAAGCGTGGGGGTGGGCTGGTTGTGGAACAATAAAAGAAAAAGGGAGACTGAGGGAGGAGAGAGTGGACAGTGATGGATGAAGAGAGGGAAGAGAAGCACTATTGTTGACATGGGTTAAGGTTCTCAACTTGCATAAGTGTCTTTATGCATAAATAAGATCCCAACTCCATTATAAACTGAAACTCTAAAAATGTAATAAAAAATAGTTGCAGATAGCTGCAGTGGTGGATAGTGGAGGAAAAATTCCCTCCTGTTAGATTACGATGGAAGCTAATATAGAAAGACTTTTTAGATTGGCTATTATGTGGCAGCCTGCTATGAGAGACTAAAAACCCATTAGGCCTCCTGACAGCTCGTGTGAAAGGAGGTGTGAATCTGTCATACCGCAGCAAATTAATAGCGTATTAAGTTCAGTCTTCACAGTCAAAGTGTGATAAAGCAGTATAAGAAATTTGATGAGTATGCCTTGTGAGAAACCATCTGAACCGTAACCCCCCCTGCCTGGTTGTGACATTCCAGAGTATGCACACTTTCTACTGATTACCTGCACAGCAGATGCAAGAAGGATAAGAGGAGGGGGGTTGCTGGCTTTCTCCTTGTATGTTTTGTGTGTGTGAGGCATATATCACCAATGCTGACTTGGATGGTAGCGTCTGTGAGCAGTTGCGACTCTGAACTCTAACCCCTCGACCCCGACCAGGAGTTTGAAACTCTCTCTGGAGAGGCGGCAAAAGACAGACGTTCCTGTGTCAGTAGTTTGCCCAAAACCAGTGGGGGCTTTTCGGGGGTGCAAATGGAGGTAGGGGTGGGAAAAGAGAAGAGGAAAGCAGGAATGACAGGAAGAAGACAAAAACAGAAGAGTATTCTAGTGACAATGGCAAGACTTCAAAGCATCAAAGAGACAAGTGTTGAAAAAGCCACCTTCTGCAGCAACCATTGCAGCTGTTTACTATTTTATAACCCCTTGTAACCTAACAAAGGGTGCTGGTCATTTTATCCCCTTTGCCAATTTTTGAGCCAGTTTGTACCTAATATGTAATTCATACATTTCATACCTAATTTAGACATGTGAAATGTATGAATGGGAGGGTTTATACCCACCTTGACAACTGACAGAGTAATTTTTGGTATTTTACTCTACTTGCATGTAAATTGTGGTTATTTAACTTGAATAAAGGATATCTATAAGCAGATTATTATTTTGGTTTGATCGGTGGTCACAATCTGTCATATTTCAGAAGAGTGAACTGTTCTCGACACTGATCAGAACCAAAAGAAATAGAAACAAAGCATAACACTCAACTTTCAGAAAATTATTTGCTTTTTGATTAAAGTGTTTAAGATGAATCTCCACAAATAATTAAGATACTGAACTGCCTGGACCAATAAATGTTGAAGTATATAGGTGCAAAATGGCACAGAAGGAAGAAATGGTGACACCTTGGTAGGAAAGAGATGTACCAACTGGTAATAGGCTGAAGTGACCAGGAGACTCTTATTGTACACGCCTCTTAGTTGATGACGCAAAAACTGGAGTAGCTCCGCTGTGAGAAATGACCTGCAGAGGGGAACAAAGACAACAACCTTCAACCTCCTCTGTTTACCCACACCTCCATCTCATGTAAGACATGAACACACAAGGGACTATGCAGGCCTCAATGAGCAGATGTGTTCAGGAGCCCGGGGCACCAGACGCCCTGGATAAGGGTCTTCAGAGAATCTCAAAGGAGAGCACATGCTCAAAACCCCAGCTCGTAGGAAGAGGAAGCGGTGTGTAAAGTAGGTTTAGAACAAGTCACACACACCTGGCTCTGAATCGCTCAAAGGACTGAGCTATCAGGTTTATTGCGTCTCTCACTCTCCTGAGAAATCCCAGTCAGAGGTGAGCGCAGATGCGGGAAGATGAGCGAACAAGTAAAAGGAGGTTGGTGGAATTGGAAAGGTTTTCATTTTGTGGTGACATTTGCGTCGGCCAACTGAGATGATACAGCCAAAAGGCCCCTCAGCCATACGGATGCACACATTAGACAGCTCCACATTAGTCAGGGCAGTGAAAGCTCCTCAGAGGTTTAGGCTGTGAGGTTGAAGGGGCCCTGTAGCCTTCAGGCAGTCTGTCTTCGGGGAGGCAGAGGGTATAATTACACCCCATTCATTCCTCCTCCCCTGCTTTTGCTCATAACACATTGGTCCCAGACCCCTAACAGCTTTTAATTAGCCAGACCATTGGAGGAAGGGAAAAGGAGGAGGTGAAGAGAAGGATAAAGGAGAGTTTTCTTAAAAGCCCGAGCTGTGAATGAAATTAGCAACAGAATCTTTTTGTTCAGTTGGCTTTTGACAAGACCGTGTTTTAATGGAGAGCCACGCCAGACCGCTAACAAGGAAGTAGTGTGGGGAGGAAAAATAAGGTGTATCCCATACAATTTTAAGCTATTCATCACTTCAGAAGGAACCACTTGAGACCTCCAAACGCCTTGTTTGCTCCAGTCCTGTTATTATGGCTTGGGCATGAGAAAACAGCGGAGGGAAGCGAGAGGAGATCTGAGTTTATCTGGCCAATTTTGCTGCTACAGATGTGTCTATTGTTTCTGCAGAAGCATTCGCTGCGGCATCCATGCACACATGTATATTTACACACCTGTGCAAAAGAATTTACACAACAAAGACCTTCACTTAGGGGGAAAAACGCTGATTATAAGCAGAAGGTAGTAATCAGCCTATTAGCCCTGGATAACAAGTGCAGCGCTGTGCTCTGCTAACAAAGCGTGTTTTGACAGGTATGTTAGCAATGCTTTACAGGCTTATGGAGGAGAAGGAAGGAAGGAGGAGTTAGGGGGCCCTCACATGGAGCCTGTGTGTCTGACTTGGCTGGGGGGGGGGTGGTCCTGACAGGAGTCACAACAACAGGACGCTAAAAGAAGGTGGGGTGGGATCAGAGCCAGCAGGTCTCAGGCTTTGATGACAGCGTTACGGCAGACATAAACAGAGGCAGACACACAGGAGCTGTTTTCTTGTTACTTTTACGTGCTACAACATGCTACACAAGCATCCAGATGCAGCTTTTTAAAGGGATAGTTTAGGATGTAAGATTCTCTTCAAAGCTTATATGAACTTAAAATGTTACATTAAGTGGTTAAAGTGGACTCTTTGCGTCTTAAAAGCTCTCGAATCTCAAAAAGATTGTAGTTGTTTATGCAGACACTATTTCAGAAACATTTAAATAGCCCTTGTTTTGGAATCAGGCATTTATTAATGCAAAAGCTTACAATTATTTACACAGAAAAAATTTGCACCAGCAGCAACAGTGAAGTGAACAAGTAAAGTATTTCCTGTCAGTGTAATAACTGTTTGATATAAAATAGTAGTATAAGTGGTAAATGGCCTGCACTTTTATAGCTTTTTATAAAGTCCAGAGAACCCCAAAGTGCTTCTACCTACAGTTATTCACAGACACATTCACACGCCGAATGTGTGCGGAAAGAAGATAAACTAGGGTTTTCTTAAATCACTGTAATATTTCTGTTTTTACACTGCTTTACTTGTAATCCAAAGAGTTAGTATTACAGGAAACACTTAACAGACTCAGTGCACAGAGTCTTTAGCCCTCTGAGGATGTAATGGAAGTTGTGTGCAAATAAAAATCTTTCGTCGCCTCCTTTTTCTGGCAGATCTTAAAGAAGGAATAACATGTCAAGTAGATGGCCACATCTGCTTTGTGTTTGTAGAGGCAAGACTAGTTAATTCAGTCTTTATATATAAATTACCCCTTTTCCTCTAACCTCATTAATTCTGCTCCAAAACCAGAGGCAACTACTGATTAGCAGAAAGTAAACACTTAATAGCAGCTTTTCGGTTCTCACTAAACAATCTCAGATGCGCTTGTGGGGATAAAAAGGGTTTATGCTGATGTGTCCATACTTTATCAGGACACGGGAAGCATAAGATGCCAGCAAAGAGGCTTGAAAGAACCAATAAAATGAAGTAGAGGATGAAGACAAAAAACAGGGATAGTAAAATATGACAGCAAATTGCAAACATTCAGGTGAAGAAAGTGTTTAAACAGAGACTCTGGATCAAGGACCAATATCTCCCTTGGCTGGGGTGGCTGGTATGCTGTATTTTTATGTGTGACAACCAGTGGTGGAAGCGCCATACAACTAGAGAAATCTCTAAAACATCGTTCTTAATCCCATTAAAAAAACAGGAAGAGTAAATTAGAACATTTTAGAAGTTTTTAACTTTGTTATACCTTAATGCCTGGAACTGACCCACACTTGTGGTTGAGTATGGAGAAATATTATTTGGGGGATGACGTGAACTTCTCATTATTTTTTGTTTACTTGATGGCAGTTAAAAAGGGAAACTCCATTTGAGAGGAAAACACAATGGAGAGGTGTGCGATGGCTATGGTGTTTGACGTTTGTAATGTTCTGGGTGTGTTTTCTTGTCTAAAAACAGCATAAACAGGTCAAGCCTGATCGGGCTCCTTCTAATTCTGTTGCTGAAATCAGTTTGCACATGCTCACCGAAACAAAAACGTCCTCACATTGTGTCCTGCATGTTGAACCTATCTGTTAACACGTGTTATTTGTGTGAGACTGTTGTCAATTGCTGCACGTTAGAGAACAGATGATATGAGAAAAACTGGGGCATTTGTCACTAACCTCTTCTCCCTCCTACTCTCTAAAGCTTCCTGTGGGATGACTACACGGTGGAGGTACGCATCAATGACTACCTGGACATCATCTGCCCCCACTACACTCATGAGGAGGTACCATCGCATTCAGCAGAACGCTATGTGCTGTACATGGTGGAGAAGGAGGACTATGATGTGTGCAAGCCTCACTCGTTCGATCAGCTCCGCTGGGAGTGCTCCAGGCCCTTCGCTCCCCATGCTCCAGAAAAATTTTCAGAGAAGTTCCAGCGCTTCACGCCCTTCACACTGGGAAAAGAGTTCAGGGCGGGGGAGAGCTACTACTACATCTGTAAGTCTCAGAGGAAAAATTAGAGAATTTCACATGTGCTGTGATCTTAGACTTTTATTTGACTAAAAACGTCCCTTATTCTTTCTTGAAATCTACAGCCAAGCCAATGCATCACCATGGCAGCGACTGTCTCAGGCTGAGAGTCGATGTCGTCGGACATAAAGGCTCTGCAAAGACTCATAGAGAGAAATCCAAGGCAGAGGAGAGCGAAAAGGAGGAGGAGAAAATTAAATTTATTGTTGCTGGAGGAGTTCACAACCCTTCCAACCGACTTCCAGCAGGTGAGGACTGATTTTAAACAAAACAGTTCAAACTGTACTTGGGCCTCAGATCAGCTCAAACTGGGTGTGTTTACCATTCCTGACTGATGAAATCCTGTGCTCTCTCCCTTCTCTCAGATGACCCTGCTGTCATGGAGCCAAACGTCCAGAGGAGCATCGGCAGCTCTGCAGCACAGCTGGTGTCTTTGTCGTTCTTTTTCACCATGACCCCGGTCTTACTAGCCAAGGCGCTGCATTGAGGCCCACTGTTGATCCAAAAACAGACATTTTCAACCCGATGCAGGATGTCGGGACATAAACACTGAAATTTTTTTATACATATCTATATGTGAGGTTTTTTTTATACGAGCATGGACAGTATGTGTTGTTCAGTGTGTGTTTGATGTGTTTGTTTGTGTGAATGTGGAGCGTAGATCGCTCCAGAGAAGAAAAAGACCTGCAAGATTTTTTTTTCATCTTTAACTTTTTTCTTTAGTCTTGAGGATGAAAATTCTCGATTTTGACTATTTAAGATGCACACACTTTTCAGTCATCATGAGCAAAAGCTACAAGCAGAATGATCAAAATATGAATTTAAAACCACATCAACCTTTGTGTTCACGTGTTTTCAGATGTGTATGCCATTGGTACAGATGTGCATTTTCTTACCCTACTCTGTCGTTTTTTCCTCCTCTACATGTAGAGAAATTATTGAGTTTTTTAATTTGTTTGTGATATTGTTGTCAGCAGCTACCAAAGTGGTAACTATAATGTAGGATATGTGTAATGTTGTGTAGCACTCAGCTCCTTATTCAGCTTCAGTCATCTAAATATCCCACGTTTCCATGTTGATCAAAGAAAATGGTTGTCAGAAGGTCAAAATGGAAGGAATTCACATTATATTAATTTGAAAATAATATGTTTTACATGGGAAATATTTTTATTAATATTTCCCATATAAAGATATTGCAACCTTTACAGTCCAAAGAGCAATTAGTTCACTAAAATCTACATTCAAAGACCTTTGTTGCTAAATTACTACTACATACAATAGTGTAATAATTAACACACACAAAAAAATTGTTCTAAATTTGTTTTTGCTTTGTTTATCTAAATATGTCAAAAACTACCAGAATTTTTGAAATGGCTGTTTCTTAACTGCCCCCTCCTTATGTATCAACATAATTTCTCACAAGGATGAGAATTACTAATAAAGGGAACAAAAGTTATTTGAAAAGTTGTTTGACTCTGGTTTTAGGAGCTGAGCTTCATCAGTACTTCGTCTCATTTATTCATTTATCCAATCTTGACCTTACCTGGTACACTGGTTAGTGTTTTAATCCTGCTCATCAAACCTCAACGTGAAGGGGCATCCCAGAATAAGGTTGTTTTCCTGTTAAAAACACGCTTGACTCAGTTTTGTTGATGTTTATGTGTAAAATTGTACATAAAGAAAGTTATAAAAAACTGTTTTAAGATGTGAAAAATCTTTTGTGAAATAAAAAAATGAACATGCAACGATGACTAAAATCTGTCTGGTTTTTATCATTGTTGTGAAATGTCTGATTGCAGCAACCCACCTCGGATCTTTAAACCCTTATGGGACTATAAAGATTTTGATGGATGACACAATATTTTGGCAAAGCTGTCTGTCTCTCGCCTGATGAAGCCTCTCCAAGTTTCCACCCTCTACTCTTTCCAAACCTCAGTTTTCTCATCCCCTCTCCTTTCAACTCCAGTGTACAGCATGACCTGGCTTAGATTTCACAGTCTCAAAACTAAACACTAGAGCCCAGAAGTCGCTTGAAAAGGAACCAAGGAGTCCAGGAGAAATGGGGCCCGTAAGCTAACTGACAACCAAGTGTAAAGGTGTCACGTTTGTGTCCTTGCCCTCGGTCTTTTTCTTTCTTTTCCTCATTTTAGCTTCTTCACACACCTTCGTTTGAGGTAAAGCCGAACATCCTCCTACACAGCTGGATGTTAGAAAGAGGCGCACAAAAGCTCAGGCCTGCTAACCTCCAGGATCGCTGAAAACTGTTAAAAGTCACTACTCCTTGTAAAACCACACAGCATACATACTCAAAGTCAGGGAATAAAACAGAACTGTTTTTCCATGATCACGTCATGGCCTACATCCACTGCCTGATAATAACACAGCCTTAAAAATATAGTGTAATTGCAAGAATGGTGCGTTCAGAGGGTTAACACAGGACATTGGTCAACTTCATGCTCAGTAGAGATCAGATCTTGTCACTGCACCAAATTGTGGATCTCTGCAGCTCCTCCAGGGTTACCGTGGTTCTGTGGTTGCTTGTCTTTGCCCCATCTCTCAGTTTAAGTGGACAATAAATTCTTGGTAGGTTTCCATTCTTGGTGGACGGGTTGAACAGCACTCTGTGGGATAATTTTCCACTCCTTTCTCTCTGACCTTTCTGCTGCGTTCCTTGGTCTTGATGCTGTGTTTTTTTCTACAGTTCTCAAACCTCTGAAGCCCTCACAGTAGCTTGTCATCATCACCGTCTGAATGTGTGCATGAATGGATGAATGACTGAATGTAGTGTGAAGCGCTTTGGGGTTTTCTGGACTGATAAAGCGCTACACATGTGCAGGCCATTTACAATTCTCAGAGCAGGTGGATTTATGCTAAGATTAAATGTTGCTCTCGCAAAAAATCCAGTAAAATATATAGACATTTGTAGTTGTAAAGTTTGGACATAGGAATCCTTCACAGAGTAATAATGCTTTTTGCAAAGTACCACAAAAACATTAATATTACAAATACGTTGGTTATCTTTGGTAACTAAAAAAAAAGCACAATTGTTTGATTGATTTAGCTTATGTAAGAATTTGCATTTGATTATTGATTCAGCTGAAACCTTATGTCATATTTAGTCACAGCTCCTTTTGCAGCAGTCACTGCCTTCATTGATTGACTGACTTGTACACTGACATTTCGACATTTTCCAACTCTTCCAGAGCAATCTGCTAAAGTTGTAGCAGGTTTAAAGGATGGTGTTGAGACACCATCCTTTCAAGGTTAACTTCTGGGGTCATAGAGAGATGTTTGAGGGTAGTCCAGTATGTTCCTTTCCCCATCAGTCTAGAGTTATTTAGGCTACATATTTAGGCTACATTTGACTAATTATGCTGTTGGAGGATCCATAACCTGAAACTAAGGCTGAGATTCTGTCAGCATATTTCTCTCCAGATAGACTTGATAGCCTCAAGATTTCATTGTTTTGTACAGATTCAAGGTTCTGTGTGTTGGATGCAGCAAACCAGCATCAAACCAAGATCCGTATCCCGTTCTTATTCCACAGTAGGTTTGTTTGGAAGCTTAAGTTACCTGACCAAGTAGCTCCAGTGTTTTTTATTTTTTTATTTATTTTTTTTATCAGATGAAAACAAATATTTCTGAGAATCTCTGGTGATTGTTAAAACATATTTTAGCGATTTCTTTTCAATATGTTTGTTTTTCTTTCTGTCATGAATGAAATGGAGCCCCATTATGGTTCAAAATATAGCAAATAGTGTAGAAACTACTTTTGGTTTCTTCTCCTCTTCTGCATTATTCATCTAATCAACTTCAGCTTGCGTTTCGTCCTCCGTCCACATTCCTGAAGTTTGGCTGCAGTTCCATGAACCTTTCAGTTTGAAATCATTTTAGTCACAAGAACAAACCAAACAATGTTGCTTGGAGAAGATCTCGTTGTCTTTACATCTTCAATATTTCCTCTGAGCTCCCCAGAGAGCTCTCTTGGCCTCGGATTCTCTGATCTTTGATGGACCTAATAATACCAAACTACAAAGTAACACGTTTAATTAAGCCTAATTTCAAATGATAAGCTTGGGGCACTTGTGATACTAATTAAGGTCAAATGGGCTGCAACATGATGATGACATCTGCAAGGATCTTCTAGGGAACCGACCGGTTTGCTCCTATTAGTTTAGAATAAATTCATAAAATAAGCAACAAATAATTTCTATTTGCAATTTTACAATATCACATTCAAAAATGCAGGTAGACAATTGTTTTTAAATGAATAAATTCTTAGGGATAATTAACCCTTATTTAATTGAATTGTAAGGACACTAAGTCTTTGTTAGATATATGATTGTCTGTCTTGTTAAATATAGTAGCAACAAATTAGCTATAAATGTTGTGCAACTAAAGTAAAACACTTTATTGTTTAAGTTTTTTGTAAAAAGACTTAAACGGATGTAAAAGAGTTGAAGAAGACTACATTAATTCAGGAAGAGTCTTATAGACCCAAAAAATAAACATTTTTTGACACTTTTGTAGTACGTTTACGGTATGTCAATTTGAGTTTAATCTCTTGTATGGCTCAGAAAAAGACACGGTTGTCCTTAAAAATGCAGTCCAGTATTACTAATATATTTGCTAAGTCTTGTACTGTACTGGGAAAAGGAAAAGCTGACCCTTAGGGATTTGTTTTAAAGATTTTGTCACACACAAGTCAGATTTGATTATTTTAAAATAAGCTTTAAAATTTACAGTCTTCTGAAAGTTAGGGCACACCATTACATATTCGGTTCAACGTTCGCATATAGATGTCTAATCTAATTTTTCATAAGAATGAGTTATTTAATATCAATTAAACAACATGTGAATAAAAATGCATTTTCTAACAGAGGAAAAATTTGAAATATCAAAAAAAAAAAAAAACCTTCAGTGAGACACTTCCAATGTCTCTGAGTCTCGGTCTGAGGAAGACTTCCCCTACTCCTCACTTTCAACTGAGAGATATTTGTAAGTTCAGCCTGTTTCAAGTCACACTAAAGCATCTGAGTTTAACATCTACGCTTTCACTCCGCCAGCAGTAGGTCTTATGATATTTGTTTGTTTATTTATTTCATTTAAATGAATTAAATAATACACTGTTTAAGTAGAGAATACAGAGTTTTTTCGACTTATTTTCATTTTGATATGAAACTGTTTCTGATTACTTTGAAAATAAAAAAAAATCCTATTATTGATCAGTTGATTAATTCTGTATTTCATACTCCAAAGTGTGGCCATTATCTTGTCTTTACGGTTGAATTAAAAGTTTAGCTTTGCGTCTTTGCATTATTGATCTGCTCGTACAGCACCTTTACTTATCAGCGGCGTGACGTTTCGTGTGACGTTTTCTGTCGTTTCAACATCCAATTGGTCAGTTCCACCCCTCCTTTCAGTCGCACAGCCAATCGGAAGGCAGAAACACCGAGCACAGTGATTACAAATACGGAAATCCTATTTGAGAATCTTGTCTCTGCAGCTGGTTTTGTTTTTCTGTAGTTTGACAAGTTTTGGTTGAAATCACCGAAGGAGCGTGTAAAACAGAGGTGACAGGTGCAATACATATCTGATCTCCACTCTATGGATTTGACTCAGCTTCTGTCATGGGCCTGCATCGTGTTCACAGTCGGGATGTTCTCGACAGGACTGTAAGTTTTCTTCAGTGATTCCACCCTGGTGGATGTTGTCAAATTGATTTAAAAACGACATGAGTTTTATCACTAGTTACAGCTGCAACTTGTGATGGTCTGAATTTAGATAAACAACCTCTAAACTTTTTTTATTTGACAAAGAAATGCTCTGCAAGTAGAGTGTGTTTACGTGTATTTCTTATGTGTTTACTTTATATTTGTGCTTCTAGGACCGACCTGAAGAAGATGCGAGAATCCAAAAGTGCAGATAACATCCAGTTTCTCCCCTTCCTCACCACGTGTCTGAAGTAACTGGTGTTTTTTGAGCCTTCCTCCATCATCTGCACCGATCAGTTCAGTTCGGCCCATCTAACGCTGCTCCTGTTTCCACAGTAACTTAGGCTGGCTGTTTTACGGCACTCTGAAGCGGGATCACACCATTGTCGTAGTGAATGTCATCGGAGCTCTTCTCCAAATCCTCTACATTATCATGTACTTCCTCTACACTAAACAGAAGGTAATACAAGATATGGTGTAAAATCAACCACCACTCAAGTTTTCCTTGAGTGGCTTTTCAAATAATGAGAAATAAAATGTTCCATTCTATTTTATAAATGAATTAAAACTAAGATTTCCCATACTATTTGGTCTACACAAAGACAGCAACCAACAGGATCTACTACAGGTCCATACAGCATCTCAACTTTATAGTTGTGCAGAAGATGGTGATTGATGTCTTCCACATGGAGGATAAACCACAAAAGATTGATGCAGAAGAAGCTGGCAGTGTCAAAGCATATTGCTGAAAAGTTGAGCGGAAGGAAAAAGTGTAGCTTAAGAAGGCCCATAAATAGCAGGGATAACTGCAGCTATAAGTATTATGAATCAAAGTCCATGCAAAAGGTTGAGAGAGTTCAAGTGACCAAAGGATTATTGTGTTTCATTGGCAGAATTGTCATACCCAAACCCCACAGGGAACCTATGAGATACTATCAACAACAACAAGAAGAAGAAAATCAGACAACGAGCTATTAAATCAAGCTGGGCTTCCATGACACTTAAACCACAGACTGATTGCCTCAATGTTATGCTGAATTGATGCAGTAATTCATGTAAAAAGAGCCCTAACAAAGCAATCAGTGTATAAACTGTAAAGTGCATGTACATGTTTGTCAGTAGGCCAACATATCTTCATCAAAAATAATTTATTTATTGTGAAATACCATTTTTTTTATTCTCATTTTCTGAGAAACTGAATATGGGTTTTTATTATGGTACGTTACCAAAATGATCAGAAATACATGATCAGGAAATCTATCATTTTGTGTTTAGTGAATCCAAATTATAGTTTTAGATTTAAAACTTTCTGCTGGTATTCTTGTTTACGGAGATCTACTTAATACTGTATATAGAGTATTTTAGTAATCCTTTTAAATGACTTGTTCTGACTTTCTGTTTGTTCCAGCGACTTGTGGTGCTTCA
The DNA here is from genome assembly GCA_903067095.1 of Girardinus metallicus. Classification (NCBI taxonomy): domain Eukaryota; kingdom Metazoa; phylum Chordata; class Actinopteri; order Cyprinodontiformes; family Poeciliidae; genus Girardinus; species Girardinus metallicus. The sequence goes on from CAEGAE010098158.1 coordinate 30,694, forward strand.
GACTCTGGCAGCAGCAGCAGTGTTGGTCTGTGGATGGTTATACTTCACTACTGTTCTAACGGAGGGAGAGGCTCGACTCAATCAGCTCGGTCTCACCTGCAGCGTGATCACCGTCAGCATGTACCTGTCTCCGCTCACAGATCTGGTAAGGCACATTATGGGCACACATATAAAACAGGTTTTTTATCTTTTTTTTTTTTTTTTTTTTCTTAAAATCTCTTTGAATTTAATAGACAAATTTATATATGTTGGGATCCTGTGTGGCTGAGGCATTTTAAAATGTTTATCAGAGGAAATTTAGCGAGACCATTTAACCTAACCATCGTGTTTTTGGCTTTTGAGAGGTAGTCGGGTACAGAGATGAGATCAGCTTTTATGATTCCAAAATTATAAGGAGATTGAGCAAAATGATGTCCATGGAAGACTTTCAAAAGCTTCTGGCACAATTTCACACACTTCTTACAATAATGTAGACCAAACTGAAATGCATTAATCTGCTAGTAAAGTTGGTTACTTAGTACTTCAAGTACTGCTGGAGACTACACCAAAAAAGGTAAAAATATAAAGGCCAGTTTTTCTACAAAGACATATTGATGATTATTGAATATGTTTGTGAAAATACTCTGTGGACTAATGAAACAAAAGTGGAACTTTTGTCCTGGTACATCTGATGTAAAACTTCTGTTGTATTTTAGATCATTATATCGCACCTACAGTCAATCAAAGTGGTGGCAGTGAGATGGTCTGGAGCTGCTGGAGGACCTAGGCCTTGTACCATAATACATAGAACCATGAATTCAGCTTTCTAGCAGAAAATCCAGAAGTTAGTGTGATAGCCATCAGTTTGTGATATTTTTTTTCCATCCATCCATCCATTCTCTGTTCACCCTTGTCCCTTAATGGGGTCGGGAGGGGTGCTGGTGCCTATCTCCAGCTACGTTCCGGGCGAGAGGCGGGGTACACCCTGGACAGGTCACCAGTCTGTCGCAGTGATTTTTTTTTTTGGGAGCAATTACATTTTTAGCATGACATGTTAGAAAGTTCTTTGTCCCCCCCCCCTCTTTTATAAATAAGTAATTATTTGAAAACTTCTATTTTTTTCTCAGGTTAGGTTTGTCTGAATCTATGTGTTTAAGATCTAAAAACGTTTGACAAAAAAGCATAAAGAGAAGAAAATCGTAAGTGTGCAAATGTTGCTATCTTTTGCAACATTTACATCTACTAAATGCTTAAAAAATGTTAATTTACTGCTGTTTTGATTGGTGATGTAATTATACATGTAAAGGTGAAGATGCATTTAAAAAAAAAAAACTTTATGGTTAGGCTGTATATTTTCTTTAAGGAAAATTGACTATAAACCGGTCATTTTTAGAACCTTTTTTCCCAATCAGTTGTTCAACTCTTCAATGAGCACCAGCCAGCTGCAACTCAGTTCATATCCTTGAACTCTAATCAGAACCTATGTGCATCTGCACACTTGAAGAAATGCATATCTTGCTCTCTTTCTTCTTCCTTTTCTCACTTCTCATGATCTTGTAGTTCTGTCCTCCATCCTGTTTGTTTCCTTCCATCCATCTGCGTCGAGCTCTGAAATGACCCCCAGTCAGTTTCCTGCCTTTCATTCCTCTCTGCCTTCCTGTTGTGCTGATTCTCCTCTGTTTTGGTGCTTCGTCCACTTGGTTACATTCTGTTTTTTCCTGACACTCTGCATTGAAAATACTGACACCAAACTTTTCTTTCAACCTAAACCTCACTAATCCTAAGATTACAGGACAACACAAAAACATCAAACAGACAGGAAATTTCTCAAGGAAACTTTTGTTTAGCCTTTGTAATTGTAAGTTATGATGTAACCCACCCTGTAAATTGGTTACTGAGACTTTAAATGTAGTTGAAATTACACAAATAGACAAGGATTAGGGTTTATTGTACGTAGACAATTTGGCTAGTTTTAGTAATTTCTTTGATTCATTCAAAAGACTTTAAAAGGGATAATAAGAAGTAAAAGTAAAGGACGCCATTTGTTAGAGCCCTGCAGATTTCTTGAAGACACATACAAGAGAAAAATAAAAATAAAACAAAGTTACCAAAACATTCTTACATTTTAAAATGTTTTTTAGAAAGAAAGCATTAGAAACTGCAGACAGCTTTTTTTTTTTTTTTTCTTTTTTTTTATGTTGACATGGACTACAATTGCAGGGATGTTTGACATGCTGTTGGATCCTTGCCAACAGGAATTTGTGCAGACATGAAGGCAAAACGGGGAAACATTGTACCAGCTGTTGTGATCTTATAGCGGACTATTACTAAAAAGACCAAAAAGTGTTTTGTCATTAGTTGTTAAGGCAGGTTAATAACCTTCCCCCTGATGTGTTTGAATTGGCACAGGAGAGTACAAAATCCCCAAAACTGCAACCACAGGTGGCCAAATATTGTCCTCAAAAGTAGCACTACCTCAGTATATTTTTATTCAAGAAGTAAAATGTAGTTGTGCCAAAAAACCTCAAGTAAGTAGTGAGTAGTTGAGTTTAATCTGACTTAATTCGTGAAAATGATGTAATCACACAAACAAAATATAAAATTATGCTCAGGTTCTGGTAGTCTAAATAATAAAATGAAAAAAATGAGAGTAAAAATAATTTGCATCTTTACAAAATAACATGTATGTTATCATATATGCAAGTGAATCATATTAGATTTTGAAGTTGTTGCTTCGACTTTCACACTCGCAATTCAAACTCGGACCCACCTTCCTATAAATTTGTCTTTCATCTATATTTTTGGAAATTTATTCTTCCAAACAACCAGACTGCATGATTAAATTGCATCCTTTTACCAATCAGCAATGCCTCTAAGTCTTGTGACAAAGCAGTTTTAGAATAAAGATCTTAAGATGGTGGTAATAGAAAAGACCGTATGACCAAGCTTCACTGGCATAGATATGAAATTTAAAACACAATTTTGCCTCTGTTGTTTCCGTTTACAGGTAGCAATTATCAGCAGTGGTAACGTGCAGGTCCTGTCCTTCCCTCTGACTGTAGCCACCTTCTTCACTTCAACTGCCTGGGTTCTTTATGGCCTGCAGCTAAATGACTACTATATTATGGTAAACTAAAGATATTCACAGAGTCCATCCTACTTTCAAGCCAAAAATAAGTGATGTTGCTTCATGTTTTTCCTTTTGTTATTTCCAGGTTCCAAACACACCTGGAATCTTCACCAGCTTGATCAGATTTTACCTGTTCAGGAAATTTGCCTCCACTAGTCAAGGTTCACCTTCCTATAAGCCTTTGCATATATGAGGAGAAAAGTTTGTGAATGAAAGCGAAATGACAATTCAAGCCTTTCAATTTATGGAAGAGGAGCTCTTCCATATCTTACGCATATTAAGTGACGCCATGTATGAAGTGGTGACAACGTAAATAATACAGATGTTTTACAAGGAGCTAAACTTATTTTTCTGCCTCTATATGTTAAAATGTGACCCTTGTCTTTTCTGTTGTCCCATATGGTTGAGCTTGTTGCTAAGTGTTTTTTTTCTTTTTGATATTGAGAAACGATTTGATGAACTGAACTCAGCATTATAGCCAAAGATTTAAAGGAGTTACACTTTCTCGACTGCTAGTCTGTTTATACATATTTACATAAATATAAATATTTTTGTCCCGCTGTACTCTCATACGGAACATTTTGGATTATATCGTTACATATTTTTCTGCACAACTTGAAGAGAGTTCTTATCTCTTCAGAGTGGGTATTTGTGCCTTTTTATGTAGCCTTGTATATAGACTCTGTCCTGCCTGTGGTATTGATATTTGTCCAGGAACTTTTTCTAAATACTTGGACCTATGCCTTTTTTATATGCAGGAAGGGTTTATTGAGCTCATTTTCAAGGTCAAACAGTTTACTTATTTTTTTTTTGTCTATTTTTATCATTTGTATATGGAATTTAATAAATATGACACAAATTACAGAATTTAAGTGTTCTTGTTTTCTTTATAGAGACTAAATGTTTTTAATGTCAAGCCTGATAATCAAATACAACACTTTACAAAAGTATTCATATAGCTTTTATTTTAACTATGAAAATCGGAAAAAGTGCGACCAGTTATATTATTTAATTGAAAATTAAATTCCATTGAACGGTGGTTCTACAAGTACTGACTCCTGATGGCTGAATACAAATGCATGCCACACTTTTTTTGTTTGTTTGTTTTTTTTGTAAGAAAAAAAAAACAAACAATCAATCATTTTCCATCAGTGTCTCAGATATGTACTCTTTTGGTTTATCACAAAAAATCCAAATTAAGTAACTTAAGTTTGTAATACTCATGTGATGGTGGAGAAATACGTTTGCAATGCACTGTCTAAATGTTGCTAATCCCTTACAAAAGTTATTTAAAAAAGTCACCCAAATGAGAAAGTTACACTTGACCTTTTAATTAAGAAGATTTGCACTTTGTTTTGTTTGCAGTAATGAGCATCCACGCACATGAGTAGAGAGAAGCATGTGTGTTATTGGAGCGGTTGTACAATGGAGACAAAGGCCCTTTGATTGTGCAGAAGTGCAGGGAGACTTGTTTGTGTGAGTGTGTTGATACAGAGAGGGCAGTGGTGGGAAAGGCCACGCCAGAGGTTCTCATCCCGTGTGTGTGAGCGTTATGCTGGCCTCTCTTCCTGAGCTCAGAGATCCAGCCTCAGACAGAAAACACACAGAGATTACATAGCCTTGAGTGTTGTGTGTAATCTGAGAGAAAAGTGGAGGTAGAGGAGAAATGAACTACAGTTAAAACAAAAAGAAACGGTGCAAAACAGTGAAGGCTGGGACAATAGTGAGAACCCAGCTGAGATGTTTAGCCTTGGCTCTTTTTATTTTGGGGTCACTACCTTCTGACTTTCATTTGTAAATGCTCCAAGGCATAAATTGAATATAGTCATAATTATACCAACTTTTAATACTAAACTGTTTATTGTTACATTGTAGACTTAATGGTAAGTAGAGCAACTGTGGCTCAATGGTAGAGTAGCTATCTTGCAATTTCAAGGTTGTAGGCAGTGATTTCAGTAACGCATTACTTAATAACGAGTTACTGACGTAGAACCACTTTTTTCATTAATGAGTAATCTAACGCGTTTCTATTTCAAATCCAGTAGTCAGGCCGCAGTTACTTATCGAAACCCCTTTGCGTTACTGTGTGTTACTATTTTTTTTTTTTTTTTTTTGTAATTTAATTTCTTCTGCAAGTGTGTGTGCAGAAGAAATTAAATTCTCCCCTTCAGTTCAACCTTATAAGTGGCGATGCATTGTTGATGTTGTGGAGCAGAAACAGATGAAAAATTATTTAGAGTCTTGTTTTATTCTCAATGTCTTCCAACCAAAACCAAAAATAGAATGAAGGACAACCGTTAGTGTCTTCTCACCTCACTTTCTCCCCTTCACAATAAGAGCATACATTCGGGCGTGAAATATATTGTATCTGCCACAATGTTACTATTATCAAATAACTTGCAATTAAGTATTGGCAAATATCAATGTAATTTTCACAGTCGGCAGAGCGTTGTTCTTAGCAGCTGCTGAAAGTAACTAAAAATTTTACTTTTAATATAACTCAGTTTCTTTCCACATCAAGTAATCGGTAATCTAACTAAGTTACTTTTTCAAGGAGTAATCAGTAATCCGATTAAAGTTACTTTTTCAAAGTAATGATGCCATCACTGGTTGTAGGTTTGATTCCAACTTCCTCCTGGCACTTAGCACCAAGCTGCCTACCAATCTCTGGATTGGTGTACTAGATAAAGACTGTAGTGTATAACGCTTGTAGTACCATAGTAAAGTGCAATACAAATTTACTCCATTTAATAACCGAGTCTCAACATTGTGTGTCTGCCTTGAATCTTAATGGTGTACAATGAAATTCAACTTCTAGTAAATAAAAATCTCATTTTTCTTCACATCAGAAACTAAACATGTCAAGGACAGCATTAAGTAGATTCTTCCCCACAAGTTTAGATAATTCACTAACATTATGTGCTGAGATGAATTAACACATTTAAAGAGGAAATAAGTAAATGAAAAAGTTGCACAAGTTTCAGAAAATTTATGAAATTGTGCTTATGTGACTTAACCCTAGCCAACTAGTTGTTATGGACAATCCAGGGACAACAAACTCATCAGCAGTTTCACTGATACTCTTTTAAAGTAGAAACGCCCACATAATCTCAGATATTTAGACATGAAGGTCCTTCCTTTGCTCGGTAGTTAAGCACATCTCCTAATTCTGTTCTAACACCCCTTTAACGATGTAATGTGTGATTTTCTAACAACAATTTTAATATGTATGCTAAGAACTTCAAAACCTTGATCAGAACTATGAGAGCTGAAACACATGACCTGTATGACTCCCTTCACTTTACCTTATCAATACCTTCGACCAAAATCATAGGTTGGAAAAGCTTCAGCAGATATATTTTAATTTCAGTTTAAGCTTGTTCTCATTTCCATTGAATTTAAATGTCTCAGATACATTACCTCAGCTCTAGACCCTGCACAGCGCGAACACTTGATCTTACCTTGTTCTGATTGTTACAGTTTGTAAAACTTACAACTAACAAATATCTCATGATCTGGTTGTAGCCTGAATGTATTTTTGTTACTGCTTCAAAAGGAGTTTTGCTGGTGAATAGCACCCTTGTGCTGATGAAATACACTCCTAGGCAAGCATGAACACGTCCATGAAAGCAAAAGTTTTGGCTCTTTGCTTGTCTGAAACACCGGGTTTGTCCAACAATAACGAAGAAAAACATCAGACATCATCTATTAGAAACACCTGTTGCTGTCAGTCAATCTGGATAAAGTAAAACTAAATTCAAGGTCCATTGAACTGGAGATAAAAAATTATCACAGAGATGCAGAAACCCAATCAAAACAGGAACTGAGCTCAGAGATCTCATTGTGAATTGTGAAACTGCAATATTTGCTGTCACTGAGAGGTTATGACGAAACTACCAAAGATACGGGGCGAGTTAGACTTGTTTGATTGGGTCTAAAACTTTTTTTCCATAGAAAGAACATGACAGGACATGACTGGATATAGCAGTTGCATCTGACAGAAAAACAACACGTCTGGAACAACGTGCCTTGGTAATATTAATCAACACTGGAGAAGTGTTGCCATAATGCTCAGACAAGCATCTTGTTTTAATAATCAAGCATTGCAGTGGAGGGATTATAGTTTGTGCTTGTGCTGTTCGCATGAGGCAAAAGCACCTTGCAGTTACTGAGCCAAACATGAACTTCTTTAACTGAAATAATATTCAGGACCTTGAGAAAACTGCATTAATAAATGTCTGCTAACCTGAATTAACTGATCCAACATAAGGACGTAGTGGGACAGAACTCCACATCAGAAATGTTTGACAATACTTTGTGACTATAAACAGAAAACATTAAGTTTTCACTGCTTATAAATCGGGCTGCACAGTGGCGCAGTTGGTAGAGCTGTTGCCTTGCAGCAAGGCAACAGCTGGGTTCGATTCCCAGCCCAGGGTCTTAATGCACGGAGTTTGCATGTTCTCCCTGTGTATGCGTGGCTTCTCTCTGGGTACTCCGGCTACCTCCCACAGTCCAAAAACATGACTGTCAGGTTAACTGGCCTCTCCAAATTGTCCCTAGGTGTGAGTGTGTGAGTGCATGGTTGTTTGTCCTGTATGTCTCTGTGTTGCCCTGCGACAGACTGGTGACCTGTCCAGGGTGTACCCCGCCTCTCTCCTGGACCGTGGCTGGAGAGGCACCAGCAGCCCTCCCGACCTCACTAAGGGACAAGGGTGTAATGAAAATGATTGGATGGATGCTTATAAATCTTTCAATCTGCTTTGAGTTTTAGATCATTTTTACATTTTGGTTAACTATGCCAAACCCCTTACGTCTACAGTTGGGTACTTTGGAGGATGTGTAAAGCTGTGGACCAGTTTCTGAAACTCTTCTAGAGTGCATGGTGTCATCATCTGAATTATTACTTCATCATAAAATCTTTTCAAGTCATTTACAAAGCAAACGTCGTACCCGTAACAGGCAAACAGTTTCAAACCTTACAACTATAAGATCTTTATTGACATCAGTTATGATTTGGGATTTCAGGTTTCTGATTCAGCATTTTCTTTTCTAAATCCAAGCCAACATGACTTGGAGTCAAAACGATTAAGTCTGGAAATAACAAACACTTAGCCAGGGGGACAAAAAGGTGGGACATGATGGTGCAGATGGGTGAATCAAGCATAGATTTAACCAGGGATGTTTGTGAGCAGGAATTAGTCATTTAGGAGGAAAAGGAAAGGGGGTGTAGCTGCATAAAATCAGTAAATGATGAGCCCTGGAGAAAATAAACGAGTGTTGATTGTTCTTCTTTCTCTGGTGTGGAGAGATAAAGATCAATGATGTCGGAGAGACATTGTCACGGAGTCAGATAGACTGAGCAGTCACTCCCCTCATCAGACGCCACGGCTTTGTTGTGGAGACATAGCATGCAAAGTGTCAGGCAGGAAATCAAAGTTCAGTCTTTACGCTAGTCAGTGCACGTCTTTGCTCCACAGCCAGTTTACAACACCAGATGTGTGTGTATTGTGTGTAGGCGTGCGTGTGTGTGCGTGCGTGTGCGTACGTGTGCGGGGGTGCGCGTGGGCGCGTGTGTTTGTGTGTGGTGGGGCTTGAGGGAGGACAAGTAGCTGAACAATGAGAATTCCCAAACAGGATCTCTCTGTTTCCTGATGCTCCTTAAACAAAACACACACAGTCCATCTAGCTGCACAGATCCCTTTAAATGTATCACACACCCTTTATCTGTACCGTAAGTTGTGTCTCAGAGAAACTCCCGCAGGCTCCCTTCACTAACACCAAGTGTGCATTCACGTTCCTATTTATATCCTTATGGGCAAACTCTGATCTATGGGTTTTGTTTCCACCGTAATTACACACAGCAGAGCCTCAGCTAACATGCAGTCTACTTTCAGACAGTGTGCAAACTCAGCATATAAAACACACACGCTCACAGAAAGCTCACAGGGAAGCAGCCAGCAGTGTGTGCACATCAGTAAAAGTACACCTGTCCCAGCTGCTGTTTTCAAATGAACAAGGGATAAAAGGGATTGAGCTCCCCCAGTTTTCCTGCAGGCCCTCCTCTGCAGCCCCTGTCGTTCTCGACCCTCAACTTGTTTGTCTTTATCGTTCCCATGGTCAGTTATTGTTCCTGCTTCTCCCTTACCGCACCTCACTATGTTTTGTCTTTTTGCAAGTCTTGTAATCTCTTATGTGATGTAGTGCAGAGGTTCAAAACGCAGCTAAAAAAAAGTAAATATATGGAACTTGCTCAAAAGAATTGCTTAAGACTGGAAAAGAAAGTTTCAATGTTAATTTTTGAATTTTTTGTAGTAATAGTGTAACTTTCAAATGCAGCTTGTGTTCTGTTGTTTTCAAAAATACTTTGCAACGTCCTTGTGTTTCACCTTGTGCTGATGGGCTTCATCAAATGCTTTGTTGTTTTTAGATTATGTTTGTTTGCTTTTATACTGTAATTTCTGAATCGTTAAAGTCCGGTAATGTTTCTTTGCTTTGTAGTTGCCGTTGTGTGAAAAGCTTTGGACATTTTGTATTTTTTCTGAAATGTTTTTGTTTTATTTTCATGTTTGGTATTAATGTTTCATTTTGTCTAATATGGTTTTCTGAAGAATAACGTATTGCTAAATTGAATTGGTTCTCATTTGGGTGTTTTTTTTTCTCAATTCACAGTTTATGTTTAAAGTCTGAAACAAGAAACGTAGGAGGTAGATATTTGTCAAAATACACATATAAAGAAAAGTCAGATTTTCAAAAGCTGAAATGTTTGTTGAAAGCCAGTCACATAAAACACATACAACATGCATTTGGAAACGTTGCATGGTTTTCTCAATTTATTGTGTCATACTTGGCGGATTCTGATTTTTTCAATCATTTAATTGTCAAAAAAAAAATCACGTCGTATTCTTTACACTTTTTAAATCTGTGTTTCTTACATGCAATTTGCATATTATAGAAAACAGAACATTTATAGCAGGATTTTGAGTAAAGTTCTAACTTTGTCAGGGAGGCATAGGACTCAGAAATTTGCATATGAGAAATGACACATTTGAACAATGACTGACTCAAAGCAAAGCTTTCCCCTCCATCACGTGTTGTTGCACTGTACTGGTCAAACATCCCTTTGCTTTGTCCTGAAAGAAAGACAAATTAAGTCTAGTTGCAAAAACAAACTGTTTAACTGTCAAGCTATAAGCTGGATGTCCATGAAGAAGAAAGCTGCAGGCTGTCTGCTCGGGTAGAAAACCTGACAAATTATCCAGCTAGCATAATCTTGTTATACTTTTGTTATTCTAAAAAGTGCAGAATGTCATCAAGGACTATTATAAAGCACAATAACAAGTTCATCTGTAATCTTATTACATTTAGAGGATGCCTTTTGCTATTTTTTAAATTATAGCAAAATAATTATTGTTATTGATTATGTTATTATTAATTTAGCAGTGGGAATAATTGTTTTTGTAAGTAAAAGTAATGAAGCCACGCTGTGGATTTTTGCTTCAAAGATGCAACAAAACAGGTATCAAGTTGATCCATTTCACCCTGGAACCTGCCTAGTGTGATGTCAAGTTGAAGCACAGAGACAGAATAAATGATGTGTTAAGCACATTGTGGTCTTGGCTGCAGAAGGTTGAAAGAAAACCACTGTGGAGACTGAACCAGAACACCATGAAGAGGGAACAATAGTGGCTTTTTGCGCAATCTCGGTAAAGTCTCTGCAGGACTGGCAAACAACAAAAATGCAAAACAGTAAGAAACTTTTCAAAAGGTTCAGCTGAAGTATTGGAGCAGCGGAGAAGCAGATACCAAAGAGTTTTCTTGTAAGAAAAAAGTAACTTTTTGTTACTGTTATTTTTAAAGTCTCTTATTACATTTGAGAACTTATTATTTCCTAGAATATAAAATATAAAAAGTTTGAGAGCCACTGTTTTCATCTTATGTAACAGATGCATATTGTTCCTACCTACACTGATCAATCATTTATAGTAGCTACAGTGCCTTAAAAAGCTTGGTTTTAACTCTTAAATTTTTTTTTCAGATTTTATGACATTACAACCACAAACAAGTCTGATCAGTAATGTTTTCAGAATGCATTTTCTAAAGAATTTTGATAACTGACAAAATGTGAGGAGCTGTAATCTTCATATTTTGTACCTTCAGATCTACAGTGATAATAACAAGGAGCAAAAATGTTTCTTCTTACCTATAAAAGCAGAAAATCACTCCAGGCTCTTGATATATAATCAGACTGCTCTCTCAAACAGAACACAGATCAAAAAAGTTCTATCAATGTTCAGTCTCCCTCTCACTTATTTTTATTAGTGCCCATGTATCTGTACACACTTCTTGTTTTTTATGCAGTTGCTGCTTTATGTATATTTATGGCAAAGCATTTCGGGAACCTATTGATTTTATGATAATCAATTTCTCCTCAGAGTTTGCAGGTTGTGCAATGTCGAGTCTGCCTCGAGAACTTAGTGCATGCATCAGAGGTTGGAAACAAAGCCACCTTTCTTTTTCTGCCCTGCACACATGCAGTCACATAGAAAAAAATTGACTCTTCAGGTCCTTCACTTTTGCCAGCTGCCGTTAGAAGACCTTTGCTCTACAACCAACTGCTGCCAAAGTGGGAAAAAAAAAAAAAAAAAAAAAGATTAACAGGGAGAAGCCCCAGTCTATCTGTAGGCTTGACTGTGGTTCGCTGAGAACTGTCAGTCTTCCAGATTGTTTTGCTTCCATCTCCTTCTTCCTCCTCCTCCCCCAACTTGCTTCTGCAGCTGAAGCAGCAAGTGGAGTGATACGTGGACAGCTAGTCATTAGGCTGTCAGAAGAGTCTATGGAGCAAAACTCTGCTGGCAGGGATGAATGTACACATTTCACTTTGGATATTCATCAGCTGTCAGGTAGCCTTCTGTTTTACTGGCCATACATGTGTGGGAATCACACACATGGGCTTGACAGCAGGGAATCCAATAAAAGCAGAGTCACACATTTGAAAAGCATCACGATTACAGCTTAATAGTATGGAAATCAAACTACAGAAATCTTAGTGTTTATGGAAATATCAGTTTTTTGCTTTCTTTTTAACAGAAAAAAACTATAAGTGTACACTGAAGTGGCAAGCCAACCTATAATGATTTTATCACGTTAATGTATTCTTCAGTCTAAAAATGACACACAACCAATAAGTAAATACCCACGCTACCCCGGGGACCTTCGTCTTGTCTGAGCTCGCCTTCCTGTTTGGCATCCATCCACAACAAACACTTGTCTTTGACCTATGGGCGTGTGTATGCATGTGTGTGTGTGGCTTTGAACATGTTTTTCATGAGAGCAGGTGGAATTAAAGTGCATGTATAAGATTCATAGCAATGATAAAAAAAAAAGTAAGTCTGGAGGTTTTTGAGGCATAGGAAGCAATGCGTTCTGTTCAACAGTTCCACCAACTTTCCATGTTTTGTAAAGAGTTTGCACCTGTTGGAGCTTGTAGAGGCACCGGTATGTCAGTAAAGGGTGTGTGTGTGTGCATGGGGGTGTCCATGTGTGTGTATACAGAAATTAAAAATTCATAGCTGTAGAGGTGCTGAGGGCAGGCAGGAGTAACAGCTGCTTGGAGGGCTCTTAGTTCTTGCTTCCACGTCTTGAATGGTCACCACATTTTATAGTACACCAGAGATCGAACTGCCCATGAAACATATTTACAGGCTGTCTTGGATAAACAAATATTATTGATGGAACTTTGAGTCATCCATTTTTTTCAGAACTTGTGAGACTTGCTTTTTATTTCTAAATCCTGGAAATTTCTTTCTTGTTTACCTCATATTCTGATCAGTAGAGTAGTCATAAGTGTGAGTCACTGATGATTTCTTTAAAGAGCTTACCTTAGCTGGAAATTCCTGTTAAACAGTCACACATTAGGACCCACGCATAAGATCCTTAATTGATCTGATTTTACTGCTGTTGTTGTTGGAGGTTTCAGGTCTGAAAAAGAAAATATAAAGAAAATGTAAAAATTGAACCTTGTAATTTCATCAGATTTATTAAAATATGAAAAATAAAATCCATAACATCAGCATCTCTACACTTAACTGAACAATTTATGAACCAGAGTTTTTGTTTAATCGTCTAGGGGCTTTTAATAACTTTTACATTTAGTAATCTATTACTTTTTATTTCCTGTGGTGCCTATGCAATGTGACACAGAGGTCGAATTCCCTCATCCACTCTAATATATGAAAAGAATATATTGATCCACTATTGTTATGAGCACTGATCTACACAAATCAGCAAATGATTACCAGGAAATAATAATTGCATAAAAATTGTCTATATCTACAATTAAAGCAGTAATTGAGTGCTGAAAAATGATAAACAAAACTTGTACAGGGCAAACATTTCACTATTAAACAGAGTGGAGGATTTATGATGCTGTGGGCCTGTTCCAAAGACCCTGCAAATCTTGTTGGACCAGTAACATAGTTTTTGAAATCTAGGACAGAAAAAGAGAAAATAGATCATCATGGATCTTTCACAATTATACAGACACAGAAAGAGTTCAGCAAACACAGAATCAGCCTTTCTTAGGTTCCAGTTTCCAACCTTGTGAAATGCTATAGGGGTAAACTAAATGTTGTTTGATTAGAAAAAGGGGATCGTACAAAATATAAAAATCTGAGGATCCACAGGAGTGTCTTATGTTGTCTTGTTAAAACATTTATTTCCTATTGAGGAAATAAATCCATTATCCATTACATAAATGTGCTCAAGTAAAAAGTTGAGTTTTTCTAGAGTTACGCTAATAAGTGTAGATCACACTGTCAACACAGCAAAGATGCTGAGTTTTCATCTTTTGCGATAATATTAATTTGGGGAGGTTACACAAAAATCAATGTGAAGTAGATGTTTTTATATTTTCCTAACTTGAAATAATTAAAACACATACTATATCAACGTAAGTTCAAAAGTTGTTTTAAGTCATAGCTTAGACCTGTCAACACAGGTTTGTAACCAGAGCAGGTGAGCCTGGATGGATCTGTTGCGTTTTTCTCCTAAAGGAAGAACTCCATGTTGTCCACAAATCAGAAACAATGCTTCCCCCTACTGGCCATATTTATTTCCACGCTGAATGCTCTTGAATTTCATTCTTTGGTGTGTTTGTAAAACCTTTCATGACTGTAAATCATTTTGGTGTTACCTAATATGATCGTGCCTTTGTAGAACATGCCTTTCTGTTACTTTGACAGTCCGTTCAAACAATTGTCTTCACTACCAGTTCTACTGGCTCGTCCCGCCTCATTCAATGCTGTAAAGAACCACAGAGCTGTCTTACCAAATCTCTCTCTTCTGCTGGAGGTTTCAGGTGTCTTGATGAGTTTCCTGCTACTGTGCAAAACAAGCAGATTAAATTTGAACCCAGTGGCCCTTTTATCTGTTCCAACAGCTTCTGGTGTACTCGTGTGATCAAGGGGGAGGCTTGTCCTTACACGCAGCCTGGAAAGGCTTTCTCTTGGATACAACTTTTATTTTCCATGACATATAAACAAAAGTTTGTTTTACTAAGCCCGTTTTGTTTACAGTCAATCACCATAGATGATTTTATACAGAAGGGAGCAGTTCACCCTTCAGCTAAATCGAGCAAAACATGTTGTGACTTCTAGTTTTTGGGTAGATATAATGTAGGTGTGGACAACTGCAAGTTAATTAATTAGGAAAATTAATTAAAGGAAGGGCAAGCTGGGCTCTGTTTTATATTGTTCCCCTGAATACCAGTAGGTTGCCAAGAAAGGTCAAAGCTGCAGTATGACCCTTTTTAAGTATTAGGGGTTTTTATGGATGTCTGATCAATGAGTTTAAAAGAAACTGAAGCCATTACCTCTTGTAGAGGTCAAGTAAAGACTTGAACTATGTGGAGAAAGGAAGAGAAGCATATGAGAGGATATGAGGACTTGCTGGTGCAGGACGATTCCAACAGATATGGGAGAGAAACGTTAATGGGATTAACGTTTCCCATTAACGTTAATGGGAAACATTAATGGGTTTTTTTGCAAAAACTACAAAAACCATGCAGTTTTTGCATTCACCCAAAAACTGCATGGTTTTTGGGTGAATGCAGTTTGTAATGGGAGACCAGTTAAGTTCTTGGAAGATAGAAGTAATGTGGTAAACAGATATGGCCAGTAGGAGAGTTATGTTATGTAGCAGTCTGCGTTATTTGACTTATATGAGCTGGGTGCTATTCAGCAGGATTCCCATACTTCTGAAATGACAGGAGGAGGAAACACTGCAAATGTCGATATTAATGAAGAAGCTTTCGGCTTTGGAAAGAGTTTACTTTGAACTTAGGAGGAGAACCTCACTTTTATCCCCTTTTTAAATGGGGAAGCTTAGGAGGATTGAACACTTAATCCTAATCAAACAATGAGGAGGAGGAGTGCGTGGGAGAGAAGGAGGATACTAAGGTAGAGTTGAATGTCATTTGTGTAGCAGTGAAGACTTCTATTTAACTCACAGAACATGTGGAAGGAGACTCGGATAAAACCAGATATTTACATTAATTTGGACTGAAATGTTCCTTTTTTGGGTAAATTGTGATAAGCTAAAATTATTTCTATTTTTTATTCATATTCAGAATAAAGGATATTGGGAATGTACACTGAGACCACTATATGTTCAAACACTTTGATTTCTAAACTTTTTATAGGTTATTTCAAAACTTGTAATCAAACTGGAGGCACACCTGAGGATGGCTTTAAGGCAGAAACTCAAACATTGTGATTTTCCCACATTGTGTGACATTGTGGGAAAATCAAATATATACTCAGGGATATATCAGGGATATCGGGGGGGGGATTGTAAACTTCCATAAGACTGGTTCATCCTAAGGTACAATTTCATCTGATCATACAGGTTTATGGAAGTACAGACAGTTTGGGAATGCCAAGTCATTATACGACAAAATGTATCAGTCCTTTAAGAAAAGCAATACGAAGATGCTGGCTGAAGCAAAGGGTATTCACGGTGAAACTAGTTCTGTACTAACATGGCCTCTCAGGGTAGAAGAAGTATATTCTCCAAAAGTAGCAAACTAAGCTCGATGAAAACTAAAAATAAGGTTTACATATTCAGTCATAATAAGGATCATGGATAAACTTGAAGAGGAAAGGGGAAGGCTTGCGAGCGTGAGCACACATACCGACTGTGAAAACGGGTGGCCATCATGTTGTGCTGCAGAAGAAACATGTGCACTTCACAAAACAGGTCACAATGTCCCAAATTAATTACAAAGTGGCTTATGGACAAAAAGTAAATACTACCCATCAGGAAGCTCTGATCGTAAAAAATGTTGTAAAACTGAAAAGCTGTGTGTGAGCAAAGTGGCCTACAACCCTGATTTAGCTACATCAATTGCATCAAAAGGAATAGATACAAGTTTTCAGCAAACAATGAAAAGAGTTTAGTTGAAGTAAGTTTCAACTCAAATCACAAAGTTTAAACAGCAATTCTACCAAATGCTATGAAAATATGTAAACCTTATGTAAATAGAAAAAAATCTCTACTTATTACAGCACTGTGTACAAAAAAGAAGAATCATAGCTGACTGAAACCAGGAAGAATTTAATCAGTTTAAATGTGAAACAATGAGAAAAGGCAATGTCTCTATAGAAAATATAAACACATTCTTGCAGATCACATAATAGTTTTCTTTTTAAACTATGATTATGAATATTTGTGATGCTGTTCAAGGGAGGCATATGACTGAATATGTAAACCAAATTTATATTTCTATGAACAATAAAGTTTTTATCTTATCTATATAAAATGTACGATAAGCAAGAGGGGACAGAGGACAGAAATAAAATGAACACAGAAATTAATGATGAAATATATCATGAATATTTCTCAGAAGGATTTATCTGCATTTGTGAACACATCTTAGCACAGGGGCAAGGAAGATAAGTAATTTATTGATGGCCATGGCTTTAATCATCTAGAAAATATTGACATTATGTTGCATTTTTCAGTCTTTTATTGTTTTTCTCATAACAACATGGAAGCAATCTGCCAGCAAGGCAATTTTAAAATTCTGAATGCTACAATCTAAAGCCATTCGAGTGCTGTGCTGGCATACAACAATAGGTAATCCATTCAAAACAGAAGAACGTGTGGACAGATTCATGGGGATCCAAGAGAAACATGGGAGACAGAAATATACATCAAAGAAAAAGACAAATTACAGCAAACTGGAAAAAAAAATCCATGCCACTGGTCTTAAACTCCAATTCTCGACAGACAGTGACCAGCAAATTTTAGATTTGTGTACTCCAGCACACATGGCTAATATTAGCAGTGAGCAGCACATAAGAAAAGGGACAAATCTAAAAGTTGCAGTCTTTTATTGGATAGCAGTTTGAGAGCCCTGATGTAGACTGAAAAGATGCTAACGGACCACACTGACACAGAGCTAAAGAGTTACTACAAGACATACAAAATATTGTAATGAAAAAAATTTCAAAAAAGAAAAAAAATAGTTCAGGGAGACAAAAATATCAGCAAAGTAAATCTGAAAGAAGAAAAGAGTATGTTTAAAGAAAGACACCTAAAATGAATTTAAAAAATGCCTAAAATGAAGAGAGCTGAAACTGCAACCACATCAGATATAAAACCTTCAAAACCAGAACAACACACTATTCAAAGTGAGACATGTGCAATACATCTGTACGATAAACACATAAACCGCTCCAATCTCTATACATAATTTTATTGGAGTAGTATCTCTTTCAGCGGAAGGAGACAGGGTTCATGAAGAATATCAGAGTTAAAGCCAGAGCTCACATGCATCCATCTCACACCCATATTGATCATTAAAATACAGTCTGAGCCAGTCAGTTTGAAAATAGAATTAAAATATTGCAGGACAAAAAACTTGCTCATTGACCAAACATACCATTAGATTATTTTTGTAATCAAATAAATAACTTAATACAGAGAAAACAAATACATTTTAGTTGATGAAAGTTAAAAAACTGAAGTCTTCATCTGGTTAAGCCCCTCGTTACTGTACTTTAAATATGTAATCATTGTTATGTATGTGCAAATGACTCATAATTCCCAGCTGAACAATCAACAAGTTTGTGAAAAATCAAAAATCAAAAGTATTTTCATATCTTTAAAAGTCAAGCAGTATAAAGAGAACATCACTCAGTCAGAGCATCCTTCACTTTGATTTCTGTGAAAATCTGAAAACACAAAGGCAGCCGTGAGCATTATTATGCAGCTTCACAAGTTTTTTTGAAATGCAAAAACAGAGAGAAAAAAGGTGGTTTTTCAGATACTGACACTTGTGCTTCCGGCAGAGGCAACTCCTAATATTCACATTTGTCTAATCCTGGTGAATTCACATTAACAATTCTTAAGCTGCGTAAAAAACGAAGGTAGAAAATTAGACATACAGCATATCAGGTGTCTTCACAAGGTGACAGTCAAATATCTGCATAAGGAAGCTAAGTTACACTTACATGCAACTTCTGCTGTCCCTTGAGTCTGGGACGAAATAACAGAGAGCAAGCTGTATTTTTCTGTGTGAGAGTTTCAAAGTATGATAAAGGGGTTTGACTCACCCTGTTAACAGATTTCTGCATAGTCTAACACCACTTCAACCACAATGTCCATTAGATATTTTTTTCTGTTTAGAAAACAAGAAGCAAAAGAGATAAATTGTGTTTTTTAAGTGAAAAGGTAAGAGAACATCAGATATTTATTGTCTACTTTACAAATTGCACTGAAAAAACATTTTCCATATATTTGCAGGGATGGAAGATACAAGGTAAGTTAACATATATCATGAAGGGCATGAATGTCATCAAGTTTGCTGCTTTATTGATTTAGATTATTTTTTTGCAGGCTAGAACGAGAAGACAATGCAGAAGCTCTATTATACCATGTATAGAACACTATTATCCATTCTAACACCATCCCTGCTAAAAAAAAAAAAAAAAACAGTGTTGCACAGTTCTTGGAAAAATTCAGTCGCGATTGAAGGTGTCAATTTTAGAGCAGGGGCTTCTGACATTCATGCTCATGACGACTGTATGTTAACTAACAGCACATAACCATATTTGACCAGATAGAATTAATTGTTTTTAGCTCTACAGATTGGACAAACTGGGTTTTAATGACTTGCACCAAGCACTGCTTATCTACTTGAATTTTTTTACTCGTGTTTCAATGGTTACCCTGCGTGGCGGAGGCTCCTCGATGCTCCGGTTGGCTACGAGGTCTTGCAGCTGTAGCGCTCCTCCGCCTATGAAACAAAAAGCTGGACAAACTGGAGCAGAGCAATCCACGTGCCCCTCCCACAGCATACGCAGGGAGTGGGCATCATAGAAGGCAACCTGGCCTTTGTCACAGTCCAGACAGACTCCAAGTCGTGGAGGTAGGGGAGCAGTGTGGGAGTGAGGCTTGTTGCTATAGTTGCTGCTTTGAGAGTGCAATGCTGCCTGGCTATGGCTCTCGCTCTGGCTATGAGAGGGAACGTGACCTTTGGGGAGTAGGATCTTACCCATGCCCACGGTGAGGAAGCAGAAGGGAGGGGAGTCCTGGCCGTCTTCTGCATCGCTGTCATGGCCACTGTCTGGATCACAGCTGATAGAGGGGAGGACCCATCGGGATGAGCGAGGGAGAAGTAAGAAGAATTGGGAGACTGATCAAACTTAGCTACAATATCACTTTTTTAGTCCTTTTAAAATACAGATCAATGTAGTTATTCTCTTTTTATAATGCACAAACATAAACATCCTCCACATAAAACAAACAAAAAAAAACAACATGGTACCATCACACATATATCTTAGTTTGGTTCTGAGAACTGATGAAAGTAGATGAGGAAGCAGAGTGTTTGGCTGTCTCCTCCTCTACAGTTCCTATACATTTTAATGTCAAAGTTTTATACTTTTCCACACTCAATTACTCACTTTTTCATGGAAGGATGGGTAGACAAAGGAACTTCTATGTCTATGTGCTGCCATCTAGTGGCCAGGAGAACTTAAATAAATAAATGCTTCATATTAGTCTGGAAATAGTCCATCTGGTTTGGCATCTACAATGCAACAAATCTGACTGAGATTTTATGTGATAGACCAACAAAAAGTAGAGCATATTTGTGAAGCAGAAGAAAATCAATTGTTTTGATTTGTAAAATAATAGTTTTACAAATGAATTAAGTTTAATTTACTCTTAACCAATTACAATCAGAGATTATCAGCTTCCAAAAAAAGAGTCCAAATATGTCTAGATACATTTCACATGTTCTATGAAGACCTCAGAGAATTGTAAGAGAACAATAGTGACAAGACATCATCATGAAGACTAAGGAACACAGCAGACAAGATCTTGGTGAGGATGGAAAAGATGGATGGAGCTAAAGCACAATGACGACATTATTGTAAAATATTAAGTCAGATGTTGTTTTCAGTTACTCGATATTTAAGTAGCAATTTTACCAAATACTTTTTTACTCTTCCTTAAGAAATTTCTTGCACAGCTACTTTTTAGTTTTGCTTGCATAAAAACATATTGAAGTAGTGTTTTTCTTATTTGAGTACAACTTCTGGATCTGACTTACCTTAACCATTTTAGCAAAGAAGAATGGGCAAAGCTGGTAGTTGTGCAGACCAAAAGGTTGCTCCACATATTTTTTGACTAATTGAGGCTAAATACAAATACACACCATATTTTTGCAGATTTCAATATGCAAGAAGAGTATTAAAACTGTAGGATTTCCTTCAGCTTTAAAATTATGCATTTAATTTGACAGATTTTAATCTGATTACCATGCATGAGTCAGTGGCTGCATTTTACAAACATCGATGTGGATATGGTAAAAATGAAACATTTACCGTGGGCTCGTCATGTCCTGAGGGAGATGGAACCACTCTTGTAGTTTAGTCTCCTGTCCAACGCCTACCTGAAAATGGGAAAAGATAGATATCACAAAGAAGTCTGACAAAATAAGATAAATTTACACATTTAACCTGACATGAAATCACACTCGTGACATCTTTTTCACCTTCACCAAGTAGGACCCAGGCTCCACAGAGCACGCCCAGTAGTGTCTGCCATGAGTGACGGCCAAGTCGGCCACGAGGAGGTCAGAGGTTAAGTGACAAGAGGTGAGAGCGCGGTCAGCCGCTTGGAGAAGGGAGAGGCCAGGCACACTCCGGGCATAGGTCTGGCCTTTACCTAGCGCCAAACGGTCAGCATGTAAACCCCAACGAGAGTCCAAGGAGAAACTCAAAACTGGACGGACAGGAACAAATGAGGTGAACCAGGAAAAAAGAGAAGGTAAAAAGAAAGAGAAAAGTAAGCTAAACAAGTGAGAAATTACATTACTTCAGACAAACTATAAGAAGTATTAATTACTGGAAAAAAACGATCAGGAGAAAAGCACATATTTGATTTGGAAAATGAGAAAAACTTTGCTAGAAAACAACAGAAATAAAGCCAACACTGACTCTGTGTATAATGTTTCAAAATAGAAAATGAAGGAGTAAATGTTTCATGAAGTGATGAATATATTAAAAGAAAAAATCTCTTAAGCACTAGCAGATATTTGAAAGTACATCAAGACAGACCTGCAGCATGAGAGACAGAAGCAGAGATGTTATGACGGGGATGATACTGGAATGCAGAGCAAAAAAGGTCTTTGTGCAGAAACTAAAAAAGTAGGAATGGAAGAAATCAAGGGATGGAGAGAAAAGAAAATATCAAGGGTTAGTCAGGTAAGTGAAGCATGGCAATAGTCTGAAACATTTTTGTGGGAATCAAAATGCATCAGCCTCTAATCCACACGGTTGTTGTTTAATATAATGTCAACATTTTTCTAAACTAAGATTTCAGTTTTTATTCCTTTTTAAGTAAAAAAAAATAAATGAATGACATATGCAACTGCACTTATCAAGATTTAAGTTAGGAACCTGCAAAAATCAGAAACAAAGAAAACCAACAAGCATCTTAGCAGACGTTCTTACTGGGAAACAAATACCAGATCCTGTATACACTTCTAACCTGGTGCAGGCGGCGTGTGGAGGTAAACCTCTTCACTGTAGTCTCCAAACCCAGCCTTGTTGCAGCCCCTCACTCTGAGAACGTACACGCTGTCCATCTGCACCCGGTCTACCACGGCGCTGGTCCCCTTCACTTCATTCAGACGCAGCCATGGTGTCGAAGAGTTAGGAGAGCTGATGCCGCCCCACGTGGCACCTGCTCGTCGCTGGTATTCAACAGAAAAGTGCCACGCCGGGGCCGAGTCCTGAGGCAGGCGCCAGCATAAAAACAGCTGGTCATAAGCTAACGTCTTCTGAGTGTCGATGACTGGAGCCAGAGGGGCTGTTGAGAAGAGAAAAGAGACTGAGATCATGTCGCTCTTTTTCGCCTTTTTAATAGAATTTAGGGGCAGATGAGTCTTTTTTTCACAAAATAGATGAGAGCCCACCTTGGATGAATTGCAAGCTGTTGATGAGCTTGACCTCTTTGGATGCATCAAGGTGAAAGTTTCTAAAGGAGGTGTCAGCAGCAAAAGAGAAACACTGCAGGTTTTCTATGGCTTTAATCAGCCTTAGGAGACAAAACAGAAAAGAAACAAAAAGAGAGAGCCACATTAACAAACAAATAACTTCCACTGAGCTCCTGGTTCACCCAAATGAATGTGCACTACCTGCTGTGTGTTACTCTTGCGGCTTGCACAAAGCAGGGAGCATCTGTCTCTTTGAGTAGCTCGTGGGTGAATGCCATCAGACCTGCCTGCTCCATCAGCCCCTGCTTCTCAAAGACCTGAACGGACAGAGCCTCCTCTCTTCTGCTCCGGGATCCCTCCAAGGCAATGGCTAGAGTCCCCTGACGCTCGGCGACGGCTGTTCCAAGCTCTCGGATGCAGTGAGTCAGCTGGTGCAGAGCCACAGTGCTGTTAGCCTGCAGAGAAGCACAGGAAAAGTACCATAAGTGGACAAGATTAACCTGAGATCAGAGAAACCTTTGCTCCTCATAGCCTGCTTTGTACATAAGCACTCCATCTAAAGGAAAACTGGTTGGCATTATGCTCACTATTTCTAAACATACAGCAACTTCAATGCTTATTGACGTTATTAATAATTTGTATAACTTCCATTTGCATTTTCTGCTATAACATTATTCCATATAGGAGCAGATACAGAGAGTTCTCGTTGACCAGTCTTTCTGGACTGTTCCGGCTCCTCTGTACTATCTTATGTTTGCTTTAGTTCAGATTCTTATTTTCTACATGAATTTTGTCCTGAGGAGCCATGGAGGACTGATTTTATTTCTGACTAATGATTTGATCGTATATTTTAGATCATTATCACATAAAAAGATCTAATGAGGGCCCATTGTTCAGTTATTTTCTGGCAGAGTGCAACAGATCTCTTTTGTCCACGTGATCTCATGCACTCTAGCAAAGTTTTTTTTCACATCACTTATTCTCCTGCTTAGTTTGCAAAGTGAAAACAATAAACCTTGATCTTTATTAAGTCTTGTTTGTCACAATTCCAGTTGTCTAAAACTTGTGAGTTACACTACTAATAAATGGTGATAGGATAAAGATCTATGCTGAAAGGGCAGAAAATTAAGATAATGTAAAGCAAATTTAAGGTAGAGACAGTATTAACAATGGCTTGATGTTGAGTAGTTGTTGGTTTTAACAAAGCAAAAACATTTGTGAAGGAATTTAGCTGGTGAGCTAAAGTGAGACCTCCATCTGTTTGATGGCAGCCTCCAGCTGAGCGATCTGACTCTGAATCGTCTCCTGGTTGGCCAGGATGAAGTTGACTTCCTTGCTAATCTTGTCCTATAAAACCAAAATAAAACTTGTGATAGTGGCAAGATGTTAACACAAAAAGACTTAAACAAGATTAAAGACTAAATATACTCACCTTGAGGGCCTGATAAGCTTGTGCTATGGGTAAAACTTTGTGTCCATGATGGACCCGACGGAGTTTACACAGCTGGCACAGCAACCGCTGGCAGTTACGGCAGTACCACTGCAACCTCTCCTGCTCATGCTCTGTGCATGTTAAAACCTAGAATCCAAAAATGGGTTTAAAATTGCATCAGACATGAGAAATGTCTGATGTAATTTTACATCAGACATTGCAAACTGGACCGAAAAAAAAAAAACAAGAGACGAACCTTTGGTCTGAAGCTGTTGGTGGGTAGAATGTGTTCGTGCTGAGCTCTAGGAGTTCCCCACGGATGGTAGAGTTTGAAACATTCATTGCAGAAGTTTGACTTGCAGTCAGCACAGCCTTTAGTGGCCTCCAGAGACTGGGGAGGCTTACAGAAGCCACACATAATCGCTACACTGCCCAGACTTATTGTGTGTCTGTACCTAAACACAAACAATGAGGTCATGACAAAATTCAGGAAAAAAATCAGCACAACTGGAGAAAGACTGAGCTCATGTGAGAGTGTCCTGCTTTCTTTCTAGTTTGGCAAACCACTGTTTTAACTAGCTGACCTGGATACATCGTCAGCACTCGCCATGTTAATGCAGTAAAACATGCAGCATCACAGTTTGTAGCTTGATGAGGGGGAAGCAGCTGCAGTCTCCAACGGCTGCCTGCGAATCAGCTGATCTCCATGACCTTCTCATTCAAACTAACTAAAACCTGATGACCCTGATTATATAAAATGGGTTTTAAAAAACATTTTACTTCAAGTTATGCCTAAAAGTTTACAAACAATAGCAGAATTGTCAGTTTTATGGGCTGTTGTCCCACATAGCACTGCAGTTTTTAAGCTTTCACTGCAAAGTGCTCTTTGGCTTAGCCTTTGATCAGAAGTAAAGGAGCAATTCATTATTTAAACTCCTTCCAGCAAATGATTTCCCGTCTCATTTATACAGCAGTATTGCCTTAGTTGGTTGTTCATTGCCCTACTTTGTTGTTTATGAATGTTGTTTAAGGTTAAAACAACAACCTTTAGTGCTATTCAAAAATACAAATTTTTTCACATTGCAACCACAAACCTCTGCATGCTCTTTCATAGAAATTCTGGACAATATTAGTGATCAAACACCATTATGAAGACCAAGGAACAGAGCAGAAAGGTCAAAGACAAAGTTTTGGAAATCTTAAAGCAAAGTTAGATTAGAAAACAACATTCCAAGCGTCATACATCTCATGGTTCACTGTTCTTTACCTGAAAATAGACCCACTGCAACTACCAGCACACGCAAAACATGGAGGTGACACTGCAAAAATGAGATTTTAACTTATGCATGTTTGCAAAAAAAAAAACATTGCAAATATGCATCAGCAGCTGTGACACATGGCAGCATCATTCTCAACAGGGACAAGTAAGCTTGTTAGAGGCATAAAAAAAATTTAATCAGGGGGGAGATTCACCTTCCAAAAGATAAACCGTAAACATATCACAAGAGTTACAATGGATTGTTTTATGCAATAATATTTTTGTGTTAGAATCGCTCTCAGTCAAAATCTAAATCCAACTGAGAACAAGTTCCAAAGCTTAAAGTGGTTCTCCATCCAATCTGACTTTGCTAAGTCATTTTTGTAGGAAGAAAATAGACACAGTTTCAGTCTCTAGCTCTAATCACATTTTCTGTAATCACAGAAAATGATGCTCCCACTGATATCTATTTAAAAACTGCTAATGATTTGCCTTTCACATTTATCCACTGTCTTATTATCACCATGTGTAGCTCCAATGTGATAAGATGTGATGAGATAAAAGAGGGATGAATTCTGTTGCAAGATTCTGCTTTTGAAGCTGTTGTGCATGCAAACCTCTCGACGATGCGCTCCAGAGTGAGATTACGGAAGCAGTCAGTGAGTCCTCTGTCCCCGAGCTCCACCTCCTGCTGACAGGAAGGACAGGGGAACAACATGGGGGGAGGGGCTGCTTCCCTCCGCCTTCTCCCTGGGTATGTCCCACATACTGGGAGGGGAAAACAGGTGTACAAGAGATGAAAGAAAAAGACAGATATCCAGAGAGGAAATGTGAAAGGGAGACGGTTTATGACGCTGTCAAGTAACAAGCGTCCAGAATTATAGGAATAGATCATTTTCACAGAGGAAATCCTTTATTGCAGTATCTGTTCTTTTCTCTAAAATGAATAAACCATGAGTTGAATAAATAAAGCTATATAACGTTCAGTGGAACAACAATATCATAATGCATCATCATCTCTGTATTTTTACATAACATTTCACTCTCTCCTCACTCAGATGCTGATATCGCTTGCTTACATGAGTCAAGCTTCCTTCTAAACTCTTTGAGATCCTCTACACAAACACAGACATTAAGAAATGGTCTCCTGTACCTGTTCTGAAGACCCGCTCCAAGTGATCAGGGGTCCTGGGCATGGGT
This sequence comes from Girardinus metallicus, assembly GCA_903067095.1. Taxonomy (NCBI): domain Eukaryota; kingdom Metazoa; phylum Chordata; class Actinopteri; order Cyprinodontiformes; family Poeciliidae; genus Girardinus; species Girardinus metallicus. The sequence continues at coordinate 57,203 of CAEGAE010098158.1, forward strand.
CGGCGTGCTTGCCGTGGAGAGCGAGTGTTGGGCGTGGAGGCTGGTGAGGAGATGGGCTCCGCAGGGAGATCCGGGGGAGGATAGCCTCTCTGCACCAGCATCTCCGCCGCACACAGCAGACACACGCTGTGCTGGCACGGGAGCAGAATGGGCTGCTTCACCATCTCGTCGCACACTGGGCAATGCAACTCCTGCTCCATACTCTTCATGTTGGACTGGAAAGGCAAGGAGAGGGAAGAGAATAGCATAGGAAAGGTTCACTGAAAAAAGGTTCTGGTTTAAAAACGGCTGAATCAAGCCACAAATAAACTGAGAACTACATGTGGAGGATGCAAACACATGCAATAGGAAAGGAGACTGTAGGTTATCTAGAACCCCAGATGCCCCACAGTTCCAGACCTTTCTAGGTATGTGTTCCTTAACTACGAATTTATGGCAGATATTTCAAAACAGGGAGCGACAGACAGACAGATGGAAGGACAGAAACAAAAAACATGTATAAAAAAACAGAACTAAGAGTAAGATGTGAGAAAGGACGAATAGAATTAAGGAAAATGAAGACACAAAGAAATAAAGAATGACGGATACAGCAGGAGAACAAGAGAAGGAGAGGAAGAGAAGAAGGAAAGACAGGGAGAAGAAAGGAGCAGAGACTGAATGACACAAGGAATGCATGATAGAAAGACACAACGAAGAAAGAAAGGAATCAAAAAAGAAAGGAGGACAGATAATAACAAAGGAAGGAAAGATAACAAGGAAGGATGACATTTAGACAATGAAATGTGGAATAATTCACTATTTTCTTTCTCCATCCTTATGAAGATCTCAATCACAGTAGCAGTAAATGGTAGACAGACTGAATACAACTGCCCCAATATTATTTTATGCACTATTTAGTAAATAGAGTAAATAGAGCATAAAATAAGCAAATAAGTGTATTTTGTGCATCTAATGTGCTTAGATATCATTGAATAAAAAATAAAGCCATCTAGCAATTCTTCAGGTCACCAATTTTAAAAGATTTAAAGGGACCAAAGTGTCTTGTCAACCTGCCTCCATTTTACAGATAAACAAACCAAGTACACTATCATGTGATAAAGAAGCATGTATGTAAAAACCTTACTACACTTCCAGGCAAATTCTTGTTTTTAGGAGTCGTTACTTATGACCACAAATTAGCCTTGTTGCTACGGTTCTATCCACTTCACAGGATTTTGGTCTGAAATGACAGACGTTGGTTCCAGTTCAGAGTTTTACTGTGTTAAATCGCTGTGATCAGCAGGAATGTGATATAATTGTTTGCCTTTTCTGGGACAACATTTTGCAACTAATAACTATAAAACACAAGTGTCATGATGTTGAATATTTCCATAGACAGTAGCAGGAGAAATAAACGAGCGGACACTAAAATATGACTATGAATTTTCAAATTATAAAGATTTTTTCTCCGTGACTACATATAGTCAGCTCCTGAATTCTTAAGAGTTTCAAATTGGCTTGAAATTTCCAACCTTCTCAGTCAAATTAAACTCACTCTATGAAAATTGGCAGTCTTGAAATGTTTGTCAGAAGTCCAGCTTGCTAGGGATGTTCCCTTCTGGCCTGAGTTCATAAATTTTACTTCACGTTTTCCTCGGGCTGGCTCTGGAGCAAAATAAAAAAAATTTAGTGTTTATGGGAATGATACCATGTAAATAAATCTTCCGGCCGCAAATTGGCTTAAAATCTCTATTAATTGTTTGGTAAACGAATGTACAGATTGCTTACAAATAGTAAGTATGGTTAATTTCTGGCACTGTTGGACCCCTTTTTTCTGCTACTGCAGCTACAAAGCGCAGCTTCTCGTTTCTATGACAACGTGCATCATCTCTTCCTTCTCGCTGTGTGCGGCCCAGAGCCTTTTATGCTACTTGCCAACATATTCAGCATATTATAACCATCAAACACCAAGCCAGTCGGCAGCTGGCTTTGGATTTTTCTAAACGTTCTGCCAGCGTTACCATGTTTCTGACAAAATATCAGCGATTTTACGTTTGGTTTGATACAAAAGCAATAAATTATGCCAAAAAGAGAAATGCCCCACATTCCATCAATGCAGTAGCCTTTCGGTCCTTTCAATTGTTCGAGAGGTAAACTAAAAGTACAGGCTGCAAGGGTATTAAAGCGCTGTGTAATATGCAATTAAACTGCACAGATAGCTACTATTGCTAACGAAATTAGCGTCACACTCACACTGATGCGAACTAGCGCGTCCATGATTGAGGTAAAGGTTTCTAACTCCGCTTCTGCCATGCTGCTTCGAAATAAAGCGTCTCTGCGGTAAAATCAACCCGTTTTCCAGGAGAAAACACCGACAGGTTGTCCTGGCTACTCCGCCGGTAATGCACAGTCCAGGCCTTTAACGGAGCTACAATGTTGTGCTGCACACCCCGAGTCCCTCCGTATGTCTGTGAGGAGGGACTGGCCTGACAAATGGGGAAAAAAAGAAAAAAAATGGGGGGCTGGAAGCAAAAAAAGAGCTCTGGCTTCAACTATCATATAACATTATCATATAATTCAACAAAATAAGTAAGTCGTTATAGGTAACACAGAGAAATCTGAATAGAAAAAAATCATTTATTTAAAAATATACACAAAGATGCTAATGATTGTTTTTTTGTTGTTGTTGTTTTTTGTTTTTTCAATAATCAACATCGTTAAATGTAGCCATAAACGTTTCAATTGCGGTTTCAAATAATCTGTCAAACTGCAACAGAATCATACAATTCAATAAAGAACATTAAAATATTCCCTTTTTTGTTTAAGATATCAAATAATTTTTTTCTCCAACGCAACACTGAAAAATAAAGAGAAAAATATATATTTGTTGTTCCTCTCATGATGAACAACAAATATACAAGATTTGTTGTTCATCATGAGAGGAAGAAAAACAGTTAAAGACTCTCTGGTAAATTAATTTGTTCCCATGTTTTGGATGCGCGGCAGATCATTTCAAACAGCTGAAATATTTGGTTCCTTTCAGGCAGCTTTGGCAATTAAAGAGCAAATGTTTTCAAATTCTCAAGGATAGTTGTGTGTGATGTTATGATTGCACGACTTAAATATCAAAATGATTGGTTAATCCCTGTCCCATGGTATCCAAAAGCATTTTTCTCATTTGAAAAGAGATTTTAAATCTGAGAATTGTAGAGAAACATTTTAATGTATTTAACTTAATTGCTCAAACTTATTATTTTCGGCCCAAACTGACATTAGCTATCAAAAATTAGCAATTAAAATATACATTTTATCCAGTTATGTTTCATATTTTACATTGAAACTGGATTTGCCAGAAGCCTGTGTAAAAGAGCCCCACACAAGATCAAGTTTATTTACTTTAGAGTTTTGTTGTTGTTGATGTTTTTAACAGTAGGTGTCGTTTAAACTGAAAGCTACAGCTTTGACAAGATTATGTGAGGTGTTAACCTCACGTTATGTGAGTCGTCTGACCGAGAAATCGATCAGAAGCTTGGTGAAAATGGCTGCAGTGCGCGCTTCTGACACAAGGGTATCAGCGGACAGTTTTTCACAAGGGAACAGAATTTCGCAGAGGACCGGAACGTTTAAATATGTGTTTTAAGTCCGGTCAGTAATACCGAGCGTACACATGAAGTGGTTGTTGTAGCAACGGTTGTTAGCGTCAGCGTAGCAAACACGCGAAAAAATTAAGTTAGCTTCATTTGTAAACGAATAATATTGTAATCAGAACGTCACGTTTCCGCGATGTAAACCATATATAGCTATTGTTTGTGGAACCACAAGAGTCTATACTCACAATTTATTTACTTATTAAATGTTAGCTACTAATTTTTAGCAATGTGCTAATGTAGCTTTGCGGCATTCCATAGTGTTTAATAACTGGAGCTTTGGCTTTCCGGCGCTAGTAAGTGTTTACTGCTTCGCTGTTCATTTTTACTCGGTACAACTTGAAGCCAACAGTGCTAGTATGTCGGCTGTCAGCAGTCTTGTCCCTGCCCGGTTTCTCACCATCATAGCTCACCTTGTCATCGTTATCACCATCTTTTGGTCAAGGGTTAGTAAGAAACCTTTTTTTGTTGCTGTTTTTATTTACGATCTATTATGTATATCTTACCAGTAAAGCGAAACAAAACTCCTAAATATATTTTAAAAAATACAAATTACTATCTAATACTACTTAATTACCCTTTGGCATTGACAAAGTATTTTTGTAAGTAAAAATATGTGTATGCTGTTCTGTTATGTTGTTGTCTTGATTGGTTTATATGTTTTGCATGTTAGATTTCATTACAGAACAAATTTAAAGGTTTTCAGCAAATGAGCAAAACATTTTTTTTGCTTCCTAAATATACTCAGTAGTGGAAGAATTGTGTTCTGACGTCGATTAATGGCTATCCATAATATGATACCCACTCTTTTAATAATGTGTTGGCCCCTCTTTTGCTAGCAAAAGAATCCTGACCTAATAGATCCCACATGTCTACTGTGATATGTGGCAGCAGATTCTTTAAAGAATCTGCTCACATGTTAGCATGTGAGCGGATGCCTCTGTGGATTAGGTTATCCAGTTTGTCCCAGTGATGCTTAATTGATTTGAGATATTGGGAATGTACAGTCCAAGTCAACAATCTAACCTTGTCTCAAGCTGTTAAGACCATCCTGAAACATTTTTTCTATTTTCTCATGTACAGTAGCTTAATTAACCACATCAAATTATGTGTATTTCTATTGACCAACATCCTTAATAAAAAAAAATGAAATAGTTTTAAAAATCTTATTAAAACAATAAGAAACCTCACGTTAGAGTAAAAATCTATCCAATAAAAAAGCAATGAAAATAATGTAAGTTGAAGCAAAAAAACAAACAAAACTGAATTAAGCTGTGCCGAATAAAAAAACAATGCAGCTTGTCACAAAATGTCTCTTATGTTGGAATTTAAAACAGGGTATGAGAGAAATGTTTGAAGTACAGAGGCACATTAACTTAATCCCCCCCATTATATTAACTACTTTTTAGAAATGTTTATTTAGCTTTTAAACAGGGCAAGTTTATTACTAAAGCACAACTCAGAGTAATTTGTCAATTCAACATACTTTTATTTTGCTGTTTTCCTTGCAGGAAAATAATGTGAAAGCTTGTTTACCTTTGGATTTTACCCAAGAGCAGTATGACACTGAGGACAAAAAGTAAGTAAACGTAAAACAAACAAATTTTACACAATTAAATACACATCTTTTAATATATTCCTCTGTGTTTAGGTTGGTGGTGGGGCTGGGAGTCACCCTCGGACTGTTTGCAATAGAGCTGACTGGTTTCTTTTCAGGAGTGTCCATGTTTACCTCCAGCCAAAGTCTTCTTTGTATCCTTTACTCTGATAGTTGGCTCTGCTTTTATCTTCATTTTAGTCATACAACTCATACTCATAAGTAAATATATTTCTGAATTAAAGTGTCTTCTGTTAGTTGCTCTATTTTTTCCAACAACCCTCAACCTGCCACAGCTTGTGACTATTGGTGACTATTTGTTTCTTGTGAATGCCTTTTTAAATTTTCTGTCCAGTAAAACTCATTGGCTCGATGCCAATGAAAATGTGGGGTTAATCAAGAACCATCAGGGATACAATAAAGTCAAGCATCTCCTTAGAAATAAAGCACAACATATATAGCATTAAACGTTTTTCAAAGTAATTTTACTAACAGGTTAAGATCCATGACTATCATCTTGCTTATGTTTGACATTTTGTCTACAATAGCAACAGGAGTCCATGCCAGTGCCTCAGTGGCTCTACTTTTCTTTCTATTTGAGCAGTGGGATTGTGACATCTACTGGTGGATCCTTGCCATTTGCAGGTTAGTGTGTCAGATGTATGTTTGAAGGAGAATTTTTCCCTGACAAATGTGTCCCCCAAGCACTGGCTGCCCATTGCTGTGCATCTGTGTCCTTGTCCTTCTTTGTGTTTGAGAAGTGGGAATGCTGGACTTATTGGGTGATCTTTGCCTGCTGCAGGTTGGTGTGGCTTTGAGTCGTAGTGAACTAATGGCTCAGTTTGAGTCTGATTTTGAATGAATGAAAGCCCTGTGGTTCTGCAGCGCTCTTGCCTTACGTTGATGTCCCTGTCTTTGTTTGCAGTGTCGTACCGGCCTTCGTGGAGATCCTTCTGTTTATAGCAGTTGTTGGACTGAAGAAGAAACCCTTATGAAAAAATTGTTTGTGACATTGAAAAAGTAACATTAGCATGGGAATAGACAAGTTTCTGTGTAAGAACAGTTGCAGTTGGCAGATGATATATAATTGATGTAAAGAATAATGGTCTGACAAAAATGAATTTGACTCATGTTAAAAATCACTGCTCTTAGCAAACTGTAGTAGATTTCATTACAGGAGCTGTTTTTGTACATATTTTGTATATTTTGAATAAAATTGGAAACAACTGCTTTCAGTATACTGTTTATTTATTTATTTATTTATTTATTTTTACCAACACTTGAGTATTGAGAGGATTTCTCGGAGATGGGTTGCCTAAGTGCAGTCCTTGAGATTGACCATCTTGCAGTTTTTAGATGCATCTTGTCTCCATGCTACTAAATCAAATGGCTAAATTCCCACATCAGCTCTGCAGAGGTCTAGTAATGGCCCATTAATTTGATGAAGGTGTGTTGGAGAAGGAAGGCATCCATGGCCTAAGACTTTAATAAATTAGGCTGCTGTCTGATGCACTGAAATTATGTTTCTTGGAGGGAATGGGTAATCTCATAACTTTCAGCTTTTTTTAAAAAAATAATCTGCAACTGGATAATTTAATGTTTAAATATTTTTGTTCTCAAACTCATAGAATGGTGCATTCATGCACCGTTCTTTTTTATTTAGGACTTTAAATTGTCTTGTATAGAAATAAGGCTAACGGACAAATACCATGTTTTATAATGCATCAAACGTAATGAAAAATCAAGCGTAAGTTTTGCACCGTTGTTATACTGCATTATGCTAAAACCATTTAACTGCCATGGACCCATTATTAATGTAAGCTTTGTTCAGAGTGATAGGTTAAAAAGCAGTATGACCAAAATCTGTCCTCCGCCCACATGTCCGTCCTGTTTTGTATTCCGGGTTATTTCAGTTCCTACTGCCAGTTAAATTATCTGGCTTTGCGACAGTAAATCTTCCCACTCCTCTTTCATCTCAAGAATTTATAATTAACCTGTAGCCATGGGTATGTATTTTAATTTGACGTTAATCTACAAAACAGTTTTGTAGATACGCAGTCTTTCAAAGGTTTGTAAACAGTGGGTGCTGCAACAGGAAAGCTAGCTAATGCTAATATTTTATGCTAACTAAAATGGCTCATAGAACAACCCGCAGTGTTTATCTTAATTAACCGACGTTTCTGCATAAGAAATAAAGTGTTTGTTTGTGCTGCTTTGTGTATACAGAGTTGTGGTAAAAGGATACAGCTTTGTTCAAATGCTAGTTTGAACAAAGCTGTATCCTTGCTGGAAGCTAGGTGCTACGTCGGAGACGTTTGTATACGAACACTGACGTGGCGTAAGAACGAGCAGTGAAATTAAAATTAAACTACTACTCAAACGATGTAATGATACGATATATTTGATTTTTATTGTGACGACTGTACTTTAAAATGTACTTGGCAATAGCGTCTGGATGAAAATATAAAAAATCTTCATTGAACTTTCTAATTAGCTGCTATTTTTCTATTCATAAAATTTAGATTTGGTTTCCAGTAAAAGTATGATCTAAACATACTATGCTTAGTTTCAGACTGCAGAAGTCTGGAAAAGTTTGGGATTTAATTAGATATTTTGTGTATCTACATAAGGGTTGAAATTGAAAGCTGAGTCTTAATGCTTGTAATTTCAAACTTTTACATATCACTTAGACTAAATCAATCCATCTAGCCACTTTATATCAATATCTGTTTTTGGAGCTAACTTATTCAAAGTCTGGTCACTGCAGATATTCCCGCTATACAGTACTAATGAACTTTTGTATTTACGCTTAAAAAATAGCTAAGACGAGACATGGAGCTCTGAAAATTTGAGTCTTAAAAATATACATTTTGGTACCAGTATATGTCGGATTCCTACATATTATAGTGCAAAGACAAGATTTTGCTGGCTAACCCTGAATTTTCTCTTTACACTGAATTTAACTCTTTTGTTATCCTTGATATTGCCTTTACAACAAGGTAACAAAAGTAGCAAATGTGTCTTTTTTCATTGACTGTTATCAGTTAATGTACCCCTTGTTTTAATATTAATTGTAGGTTCATTGTATTTTTATTTCGCTCATTACATTTCCTAGTTTGTGGAAGTCGTTTTGATAAAGTTGTATTAATGTTAATCTCATTTTTACTTGTGCTACATTGCTGTTTGTTTTATCTTTTATGTTTTATGTCAATAACTGAGGGAGGATAAAAACATACATTAAAATAAATTATCATATATTATGTTTTAATTGAGACTAATCTATCTCCTATATTTCATGAGAACAGCTCTCTATTTGTAGCTGAATGAAGCATTAATACATTACCATTGTATAATTTAATTATACATTACTCCATTGAAGTTTAGCTACATAATTGCAACAGGGTTTTTACTCTATCATATTTCCCAGTAATGATTACTGGGAGAAATAATTACATATATTTTTTTGTTGATAAGTTGCATAGTAAAGTTGTATGTACATTTTTACAACTGACATATATATATATATTTTTTTTTTTAACAAGAAAAAATATATATCTATGTAACGTTTTCGTGGTTACTTCTCTATACCTTCTACCAAAGATCACTGAGAAATTAAATGTAGAACGTGCACAATGAAAGGTGTTCCAGTCAACAGATGTTCTTCATCCTCTGAGATACTATACATAATAATATCAAAACCTAAGTTCCACATTTTGGCTCATTCCCTCCTATACTTAACACATTTTATACATAAGGTTTGAATTTGAGTTCTATTATTTCCTAATCTGTTGCGTTTCTTTTATAGCGGTGAACACAGGCACTTCTCTGGTGCTCTCCAGTCTGCTCTCAGTGCTGGTTTTTGCTGGGATGCAGATGTTCAGTAAACAGCTGGGATCCACAGAGTGGCTCACCATCCTGGGAGGGTTCCTGGGCTCTGTCCTTTTCATCTGCTCTCTCACTGTATCCTTAGGATGAAAGCAAGTTTTAAATGCATCTTTTTGTGAATTTCAGAGTTTTACAGTGGTTCTGTAACTCACTTCCTGTTTTTTGTTTTTTGGAGCATATGGATGCACAAATTCCTTGGGGCTGTTGCAACTTAACTTCATTTCCAGGCATTCAACAATCTAGAAAACCTGATGTTTGGGAAGGGATTCCAGGCCAAGATTTTCCCAGAGAGTAAGTGATGAAAGAATTAAAGCTCGACTCATAATCAGGACTGGGTTTATGTTTTGTCTTCGTAATGTGATTTGTGGCTTTGTTATACTTCAGCTTAATTTGAATAAGAGTTAAGTTTAAAATTTCTTTTTCTGTATTCACAACAAACTATCACAAATTATGTATTTTGATATTTATATGAAAATTTGCTTCTCTTTTATTCTGCTTTCAGTTCTGCTGTGCCTGTTTCTCTCACTGTTCGCCTCTGGTTTAGTGCATCGGGTCTGTGTCACCACCTGGTGAGTGGCTTTCTGCTCAATTGTTTTACTTCTTTATATCCTGTTTTTACCAGTTGCCACCTAATCTTGTGCCCTTTTTCTATTTTTAGCTTGATATTCTCCCTGTTTGCCTTGTATTACATCAACAAGATATCTGCCGCCCTCTACCAAGCAGCCGTTCCTGTTGTAACACCGGCCAAGTCTGCCAGCAAGAGCAAACGGAAGAACTAATTAATCTGAAGAAAGAAGCCAATTAAAATAGAGCTGGTGCTGATGTTTACTTTTGCAGATTTAAATCAGGAAAATGATTCAAGAAATAATTCTCTGTAGGTTCTCTTGGAATTCCCCAGTTTTTCTCACACATATTGAAAGTGCCCCTAAGTCAAACGAAAGGCCTGAGAGTAAATCTTAAAGCGGCTCTCTACATTCCATTCATCTACTTTTTCCTTGTGCTGGCGGCTATGAAGAGATTAACACAGCCCGTCAGGTTTTCTGTTCACTTCTCAGCACCTCAAGCTGCTGTTTTGTCATATTTTGTAATTAAACATTGTGAAAAACGATGAAAGTGTTGCTTTTCTGTCACAGGGTGTGTGCTGTATGGGTGGAGCTGGGTGGGACGTTCAGAGGAGTCGGGTCTTAATCTGCAGACTTTTTCTGCATGTATGACCACTCTGCACGTTTCCTGCCCCTCCCACTGTCGGAGATCTTCTGCCTTTGAATACTTTCTTGTTCAAACATTTTTTCAGTTTGGAATGTGTTAGTCTAGTCAGCAGGGTTGATACAGGAATGTGAGGTTTCTCCATAACAAAATGAAAAACACTAGCTTTTCACTTGTTTAGTTTGAAATATTAACATGAAAACCAGTGAGCGAACCTTAAAATAACAAGTGTTACGTGTGCTTGTATCTCGATTACAGCTACAAAGAATTACTCTTAAAAACTAGTTATATTTCGTTACCTTAGGTGGAACAAATAAGAACCGAGGACTTCTTTGTGTCACTGGATTTTATTTATGGAATCAGAATGAAGGTTAAAAACATAAATGCATGCCACACTTCTCAAATTTTAACTTCTAAGAAAATTGTAAAAGCATGACTTCAAATGTCCAGCTGTGTGTTGGTCAATCACATACAAACCAAATAAAGCCCACAGAGGATTATGGTCCAATCTTTCAAGAAGTTCAAAGGGGAAAGAATAATTCAATGCAGGTAACAGTACAAGTTGTTTCCCTTCAGGCATGACGAACACATTTCTGTGGCCTGTTCTATTGTTGAAAATGTTCCAGAGGTTCTATAAAGAGAGAAAACCTTCTTTTCTGTATAACATATTACATTAAAATATCAGAGTTACTTCAAAGATTTCATCCCTGCTGTTGCATTTGGGTGGAAAAACACGAACAGGGATGGTGCTTCCTACAATTTTTCCATTCTCTGCCTCCAGTCTCCCCTCCCTCTCCCTCATTATGTTAGGCGTTTCCTGGATGACTGTAACTCCCTGTATAAACTTTTCATAAGCCTCAACCACCCTGCACTGCAACGTTTCTGCTCCATCTCGATCTGGTAAGGCTTTTACTATTATTTAAATATAAAAATGTCAGTACCTTTATCTTCCAGTAGTTTCAGAAACTTACAGTAGTAATAGTCTCAGTTTATAGTGCTTTTGTTGTTTGTCTAGTTTTCACCTTTAATTTTCTATTAAATAATCTTGAATAAATAAAGTGAAGAAGGGCAACGAATGGAAGAAAGTTTTTACTTTGTGTGCCAGAAATGATGTCGGTCCAGAAGAATTTGGTTTGAGTGCCAGTTGAACCAACACCCACATCCTCACTGAAGTGTGTTGGTTTTAGAGAAAGCAGTAGAAGCTGATTGCAAACTCGCTTTTATAGCTAAATTAAATATAGATGCTCACTCTACTTTAAAGACATGCTATATGAAGTTTAAAGTTACTAGAATGAGTTTGATTAATGTTTTCAAGCTTTGAAACAGAACTGAAGATAGGTTCAGAAAGCTGAAATTTGACTCTCCACTCCTTTTTTCCCCTCCTTTCAGATCTCTGTTCTGCAGCCATGACTGAGTTGGAGAAATCCATGGAGTCCCTGATCACGGTGTTTCACCGTTACGCCAAGGAAGGTGGGAATAAAACGACCCTGAGCAAGAAGGAGCTGAAAAAGCTGATTGAGAATGAGTTGCCCAACTTCTTAACAGTAAGGCTCTTTTGTCTCTCATGAGGGCTAAAACCTGTCAACATGATGAATCAGTAGATGCATATAATTTCTTGCTTTTCTGCTTGACTCTGTTTCAGACCCAGAAAAACCCTGACACAGTGTCGTGCATCATCAAGGATTTGGACCAGAACAAGGATGACGAGCTGGACTTTGAGGAATTTGTTCCCTTCGTCGCTGGACTGACAATCGCCTGTGAAAAGCATTACGGTTTGCACCACGAAAAGAAGGGCAAGAAGTGAAGCGCTGACGAAAGACCAATGAATTGTTTAAGATTAAGAGTATTTTTCTGAGTTGTATGACACATTAAAAAGTAACCTTTGAAAATATTTACTGTTTGTTTGATTACTCTATTTGCTTTGGATTTTTTTGCCTGCATCTTGTTGTATCTGTATGCAATGGCACATGATATCGTTTTAGGATGGAGAAGTTCTCTCAGTGCTGAAAAATACTTTTGAAAGAACTTGGAGCTTTGACAAGTTCACATCTGATACTCATCTTACACATACATCCTTCTTCAATCTTTAGCTGAGGCAGCTCTTTATTAAGCTGCAGGAATTTCCTTATTGAGGGCTCAATAGGCTTAAGTTCTAGTAGGCCAATAAAAACCTTGCATGTTCGAGTTTTAACAAGGAACATATAGACCATGGAGCTTTTTCTGGGTGTTGTATCAGAACACAGCAAGATGGAAGACGGGTATGTAAATCCAGAATATGTTATCACAATACTGAGAAAGAAAGATTTTTTTTTTCTTTAACGTAGAAAATACTGGGTCAGAGTTTGCTCTGTTTTCTCAATTCTCCAGTTGATTGCACCAGATTGCGGTTCACCATGAGGCTGGTTCTGATGGAGAGTTTTTTTTTCTGTCAGATTAAAGGGGATTTGTTTTCTCCACTGTCTCTACATGCATTCTCAATGGCGGGTTATTGCAAAGCACATGACTCAGTGCAGTCGGCTGTCCATTGTTGCTACATGCTTGTCCAGTGGGAGGAATTGGTGCAAAGTCAGTGACGTGATGCAACCTGCTGAGTTTCCTTAGACAGAAAACCTTTTTACTGACTTCAATAATAAATGGAACTTATTAACCATTATTTAATAACAAGACAACATTTTTTGTGAATTTGCGCTATATAAATAAACTGGATTGGATTAACCCAGATGGCTAAAAAGAAGAAATTTTCATTCATTTTAAACTGAAAGAACATTATTCAGCACATGTCAGCAAATATTACGTTTCCAAGTATTACAGTGCTGATAGACATGTCAAACCATTCTACAAAAAATTGCAAACATTTTCATTCATTCAAAATAAAAGACAAAAATGGGCAAAAAGTTTGTATTTATTTAAGCTGTGCATTTGGTTAAAGGGTCCTGTTTGATAATATATTTCAAACAGGTTGTCACAGTTGGTTAACTTTAGAGAAAGTTTTCCTTAAGTCAGAACTCAGAAAAGAGTCTGGTTTCTCACCTACTCTAAGACTCTATAGATCCCTGCATTCATAGATTTGATGGTCACATTAAAACAAAATGGCTTAACTAGCATTTCATTTCTGAAAGCGTTATAACGTACATCCTCTTTTAGTAAATCTGCTACAGTGTTAGCATAAAATGCAAAAAATACATTGTTATTGGTTTGTTTTGCATTATTTTTCAATTATTCTCATTAATCATATTGCCATTTTTATTTTTGTTGTTGAAAAGGGAAGCCAATGCTTCTGTTGCTATTGAACTAACAGTTCATCCTCACTGACCAAGTTGCACCATGGTGAAGGTGGATGATGTAATTCCAAGAAGGTGGGAATGTAAATCCTATGTAGCCAGCAGCTTTTACATGTTGGTAAAATATTCTTGAAGTTTTCCACATTATCTATTTGTTCTAACAAACTTAACATTACAGGTTATCCATTTGTATTCACCTTGTAGATAACTTATATAATTTCAAAACGTAGCCCAAATACCACCAGGGGAACCTTTACCGCAGTTTGAGAACCATGAAAGCAAAAAGTTGTTCAAGTTTTCTGTGCAGATGATTCTTTGCTCAGCACAGACTGAAAGCGACGACTCAGGAAGCTTTAAATCAAAACCTGGATTACAGTTTGTACATTTTCCAGCTATTTTGGAATGGAAACCCTGATGAATATCTTTTAATATCTATTTAATATCGTTTAAATATTTTTTTATTTTGGCCAGAAGATGGTGCCACAAGACTTGGAGAAGGAAATAGACACCTAATGAAACAGTATAAATTTTTTATGTTTGTTGCTGGGTCTTGGTCAAGACTCCCTTGAAAAATAGGTTTTTAATCTCAATGGGGGCTTTTTATCCTGGTAGAATAAAGGGGCAATGGCTTTTGAGTTGTTTGATTATGCAAGTAAAAATATTTATTAGTTAAAGAAATTGTTAGATTTGCTTGAATAATTAACTCTTAACAGGAAACCCTGTTCTTTCTTTGCAGAAAATCCGGCTGATTGGGGTGTCAGCTTTATAACAACTTTCATCATTTCAACAGAACAATTAATTCTGTGCTTGTTAACATCGTGTGAGCAAAGGAAATTGTAACACACAAAAGTACATTAAATTGAAAAGAAAAGTCAAATAAACCTTTGTCTTTGAATTTGACTGATTTCATTGGCATGAATCAGTCAAATTCATGCCAATGAAAATTAAAGCCCTCCCCCCCCAAAAAAAGAACAGATTGAAATATAAATAGGTGTTGAACTGTGTGCTAATGTTTTCACTATAAGAAGTAACATAAATAAAGATTATATTAACACATAAGAAAAACATCTTTATTTAGCATGTTTGTGCATGTCTCAAATACTTTGCATGTTCAAAGAAAATGTTTGGTCAACGGTTTAAACAGCCTAGCATTTAGCTACGGGTGTGTCCTTACATGCAAAAGAAAACGTAGACAACTACGCTGTAAAAATAAAGAATTTTTTTCTGTCAATAGAACCATACAGTGGTGGGGGTGGGATTTTCAAAAATAACGGTATAAAGTGCAGAGGAAATGCTTAATTTTGAGTACAGCACAAAAAAATTAATATCAAAAAGTTCAATGTTTCTTGCCACTCATTTCAGAAAGTGAAACTCTTATTTTGATAAGCTCATTACAAATAGAGTGAAATATTTCAAACCCTTTTTTTTTGTAATGTTCATGATTAGGCCTTTGGAATACCAGTCACAAAACCCCAAAATTCAGTGTTTCAAAAATAACGTGAATGTTACATGGAATCATTAAAAAATTATATCTTCAAACGACACGTCAGTCTTCTGAAAAGAAGGTTCATTCCGATGCAATCAATTATTGGTTGGTTTTATTATGCAGTGCGACAGAGAGGATAAGGCTGTGGTTTTGCAAAGGTGTGATGGAAGCCCAGGCTGCTTTGACAGCTGCCTTCAGGTCATCTGCAATGCTGGGTCTGGTGTCTCTCAGATTCCTCTTGACAATACTCTGTATGTTCTCTATGGTGTTCAGGTCTGTGAAATTTGCTGGCCAACCAAAAACAGGAACACCAAGATCATTAAATCAGCCTTTGCAGTATGGGCAGGTGCCAAGTCCTGTTGGAAAATGATATCAGCAACTCCATAAAGTTTATCAGCAGAAGGGAGCATAAAGTACTCCTGATACTTTCCTGGTTCTGTTTCTGGTTCCAGATAGGATTCATCTCAGGTGATGACTCTTGATAAAACAGACTGCAGCTTCAGTCCACTTCTTTAGAAGCCCTCCTAATTTCTTGAATGGATTTTGCATGACAATCCTCTAAAGGCTGTGGTTATCCCTGTGACTGGTCCCACTATAATTCTATTACTTCTGTTAATAAGCTATAATTTAAGAAATATATATTAAAATTATTATAACTTTCTGTAACACAGAAATTTTAGTTTTCATTACATACAGGCTATGTTCATCAAAACTACAAGATGTTTGAAATATTCCACTCTGTATGTAATGGATCTATGTAATATATTAGTTTTTCTTTTTAAAGTAATAATAATCATTTTTTTTAGCCACTTGTGCTGCATTTATCTAGAGCTTTTCTGCTCCCACTTTTGCTATGTGGTATAATAAAATCAGCTTCTGTTTGCAAAACCTAATAGTAATTTATTTGCTAAGAGGCTGGAAAATGTCTGGCTCTACTATGTGAGCCATCAAACAGGCTTTATGGAAACTAAGCAATTCAGATGTTACTTAATAAAAGCATTAATCCTTGGTAGCAAGATGTTTTGTACCTAATTTTCTCCACTAGATGGCAGGCAATTCTGGAAGTTGTTGAGGCAATTTTTTGTGCACCAACTTAAGCAACTTCAATTTCACTTCAAGGAAAGACTGTGCTCACTTTGTTGATTTTGTTTCTTTTTAAATTGTGACATATCTAACTTTTTTTAGCTCTTCGAGTGTTGCTGAAGTCTTTACCTTCAGTAACAAAACATGCCATATAAAGCGTCTATCAGGAGATTTGCATCATCTCAAATCTTGATTTCCAATCAGCTTCTTCAACCTCTAAGCTTCAAGTAAGAAGTTAAATTAAAATGCATTTCACTTTATTATATAAGTTGCTCTACAGTCTTTATATGGAAGTACTTCAGAAAGATTTGTGCTTTAGTGCCTGCTTCTAGTTTTGGTGTAATGGTTTAGGTCTGAAAGTGACTGGAGATTACTGGAGAAACTTTTTTCACTTACCATTTACTTCTGGTAACAACCTCTATGCCTTTTGTGTCTGTTTTTGCTGTTGAAGCTTCACTTTACAGACCAGTGTTCTCCAGAAAATACCAAAGAAGCAACAATTTGAAACATGCAAGTATTAGTTATGTTTATCCTGAGAGTAGACAGAATTATAACAGGAAGTTATTATTAGATTCTATTTCCCTTTGGGATCAAAAATGTATACTTACATTTTAATCAAATTAGTGGTCTGATTTGCTGTCATGTAATGTTTCCATATTGTTCAGTTTCAGACATGGAATGTAATTCATGTTCAGGCAGGATGACGGTATTCCCTAAGGTGTTTCCTGACGACTCACCCTCTGTGGAAGTGGGTTTATACCTGATTGTGTAGTCTTAACACAAAATTGTCCCACCAGCAAATTCTATGGGCGCAGGAAGAACTGTGAAGGGAACATGCATATTATGCTCTGGCATATGTATTGTTATTGTTATTGAGTAGTGTTTTATTCATGGGAAGTCTTCATGGGATAGGGGTAAACTGTGTCCAACAACACAAACGTTGATTGCGTTTTATTAGGCCTCTCCCCCAACACCTTTCTGCCTGGGAGTCCCATCTGAAGCTGACGCTCCTGCTGTATTGTTCTTAGGGTCACTGAGGCACCAAACCTCCTGACCACAATAAGATTGCAGTCCCTGCCTGTGGGACAGTGGCCCCTCTCAAAGGCAGGGGTGTAAAACAGAACCTGTAGGCTGAGGGGCTTTAAACTCATACTCAAGTAATACTAGCTTTATTAATCAAAAAGATTATGCTTTAATAATATGTTGTTAAATATTCACATATACAGTTTTAATGTGTTTCAAGATCAACTAGGAAAATTCCTGTGAATTAAAATCTTATGTAGAGTTTACAAGACAACAGTACTGTCATTTCTAAAACTACAGATAAAATATGTATTCAAAAGTTAGTGGGTTTTAGGTCATTTCAGGTAACACAGGGGAATATTAAATACTTTACTTCAATATGACTTTAGCATTTACTGAATTCAAGTTTTGATCATTGATTATCAGATGAGCCAAATTTAAATTTGGCTCATCTGAATTGAGATGGATAATTTTTTTTTCCATTCATTTAATGAGTTTATTATAGTTTTATTTAAGTTTTGCCTCCATATATTTTCTAAAGCCAATTATTAATTAATTGTTTAGCAACACTTTTGGTCCTCAATAATATTTATCTATAGAATCCTGTTGCAATAATCAATCATGAACAGTGTGATGTTGGAGGTGGTGTGATGATAGGTGGGTTGTAGGCTGAGCAGGAAGTTAGGCCCTGAATTGAATTTTGTTTCAGGACCCCATGCACCCTGGGTCCAGCTCTGGATATAAACCTGCAGCCTTTCCTGGTAATAACTGAGTAATCCACATATAAAAATAGGTTTATGTTCCAGCTCTCCTGCATCGCTTGTATTTGGTTCAGGGGCTTTTAAAACACCAGAGAAGTCTGATAAGTTGCCAGTGCTGTTAAATAAAGCAAGCACTGAACAAAAAAGTGATGCTCTCCACTACATGGCTTCAACCCAAACTAAAGCCCAAACCAATGAAATCAGGCTTAAACTCATTTAAAATAGACCTGCTCTTTTGGCTGCAGCCAAAACTCGTCAACAGAGAAATTAGATTTAACCTATGGATTACTGAGGAGAAATGAGTATGCATTCAAACACGATGCATTTGTGCTAGCGTAACAACAGCATAACTTTTTAAATAAATAAATAAACAAACAAACAAATAAATATATTACTGCCCTGATAAGTGTACTCCTAAATTCTGAATCACATAAAGATAAAAGCTCTTACATGTTCAGGTTGTGGATTTAACCCTGAGGAGGTGCAGGAGTCCCTCTCCAGCAGTGAAACTGTAAAGCATCTCCTGGACAATATGGTGCTAAAAAAGTTTAATGTTTTTGTCTTCAGCAACATATGATATGAAGGCTTAGTTTCCTTACCCTCTCCTGCATGGGAAATGTGATCAGTCCACAATAGGAGAAGGTAATACGGCCTGGTTAAAGAGTGAACTGATCCACAGAGGGAACTTGGTGGGGGTTAAATTGAAGTGAAAAGTGCTTCCAGCCCACTGCCTTGGAACAGAGGAGTGGAAAAACAAGAATGAGTCACACCAAGCAGAATAAGGTAAAAAGACTCAGATCAGAATCATACATGCACAAGGGCATAGTGAGGACGCTCACGTATGGTAGACTTTGTAACATGAAAGCT
The DNA here is from genome assembly GCA_903067095.1 of Girardinus metallicus. Taxonomy (NCBI): domain Eukaryota; kingdom Metazoa; phylum Chordata; class Actinopteri; order Cyprinodontiformes; family Poeciliidae; genus Girardinus; species Girardinus metallicus. Next base: position 76,018 of record CAEGAE010098158.1, read on the forward strand.
GTATTTTAAAGAAGTATTTTTTTTTAATACTTCTGAGTTACAGTTTTTTGAAAAAAAGTATTAAACCATTCTCTTTTCTTTACTTTATGCTTCCAATCAGCTGGATTTTCTTAAAATAGTCACAATGGGTACAGTTTTGCTTTTCTTCAAACTTTAACTACATATATGCAGAGGATGTTTTTAAAAGTCATAAATGTGCAGAAGCCTACCAAAAGAAGAAGTGTTCGGTCTTAATCTGCACATGGAATAAGGAGCATAAAACTGTTTCTAAAACTTTGCCTCTTAGAAACAGGAGTAAAATCCAGCAAACACATGACACAGGAGCTGAGCAACGCATCGTCCGTCAGATGATTATTCAGATATCAGTTTATCTGTTTACAGTTGTTTGAGAATCACCATGACAGTGCTACATGTGTTGAACTGTTATTTTTTTTATTATTGCAACAAAATTGTATTTGTGCAGGCTACTTGCAGCAAAACACATACACCTTTTTGCAAAGTCTCCTGATCCCTACTTTCACATAGGAGTATGTTAAAGCCACCAAGCTTCTACTTATTTAATGTTTTTGACTGGCTAAGATGACGCAGTCCATAATAAATTTCAGAATTTTTGTAATAATAAACAGTAGAAAAATGACAAGGATATGCATACTCTTCTAAATCACTGTAAAAAAATAACCTTACACAATGAGCCTACCTTAAGCTTCAGTTCCTTTTTTTGAGGCCTGGATGTGTCACTTGTTACAACAATCAAATTCTTGTGAGAATGATCATGAGGAAATGAATAAAAACCACCAGAGACCAATGCACAAAGAATCACAGTCAGAACTACAATTTCTTGGAAGCATCAAACCTGAAATAAAACACATCCCAGACTGAAATGTAATCATCACATGCATGCACACACAGAGGTTCTGCATTGATATAAACCCCTAACAACAAGCTTGCATTCATTTCTTCAAGATTACACTGAGCTGGTTTTCATTAAAAGTGGAATTTTCCAGCCTTAAGTGATCAACTCAGTTTGTAGCAGAACTCATGCAGCAGTTTATGTGCAATATACTCAAAATGATCTGCCTATAAGAAAGAAAAAAGCTTAAGTTATTTTTGTACAAAGACATAAATATTTGCCTGTTTCTGCTGGGGTGTAAAAGACAGAGCTTGTGAAGCTGGCATGGGTGGAGTGAGGCACATTTTATATGCATGAATCACTCATGGTGTGTGTATGGCTATTTCCATTCATGTGTGTTTGTGTGAGTCACACAGAGCAGACTCACTGTTTAAGAGAACGTCTTTCCTTTCAAGCCTGCGGCAGTCTCAGTTGGGACCAAGCTGCTGACACAGGGGTATCTTCTCTTCACCTGGTGGACACAAACTGTCAGGTGAGTACTCAGAGTAAGCTTTACGAAGAAGAAAAAAACAACAACAAAACAAAAGCATGAAGATTATTTAATGTTGATTATAAAAAGTTGCTTAATCTTGTAGTATTACCTTTAATCATCTATTATTATTCCCATGCTTGCATGTATGATCAAATATTCTTAGATTAAGTTCTTTCATTTTTTTCCTTACATTTCTTGCAATGCATTACATTTCTTATAATTCTTTAAATGCTTATTTTGTCCAGTTTCAACCATGGCCCGCCTGGATCAGGTCATCACAAACATTGTGGACATTTTTATCGAGTACGCTGATGATGGTGGCAAGAAATGTCAGCTGAACAAGGAGGAGCTCAAAAAGCTCTTCGAGCAGGAAATCCAGAGCCCCGACTTAAAGGTGTAGCAGCTTAATTAATGAAATATTTGCAACCATTTGTGCACATCGTTGTCTACATTGCTCCTCCTGCTGTTAACACTGTTACATTTGCATCTTCTCCAGGATAAAATCAGTGCAGGTGACATTGAGGAAGCAATGGAGATGTTGGACAAAAACCATGATGGAGAGGTGAACTTCCGCGAGTTCTGTCGGTGTGTGAGCGACCTCGCTAAATGCTACTACCAAAAGAAGACGGGAAGGGGAGGGAAGAGAGGCAAGGGGAAAGGTCACGAGGGGGAAGAGGGAGAAGGCTGCTGAAGAAACTAAAAGGCCCAACCAAATAAGAGAAAAATACTGTGTAGATGTAATGTTTTCTTCAAAGGCGGTACTGCTGACTCTTCAAGCTGCTGAAAAAAAAACTTTCTTTGTTTGCTGGTTTCCAAAGTAACGTGCATAATGTCTGAAAATAAATTATAACCATGAAGTTTGACTGTCGTGTTTAAAGAGAAGCTCAATAAACATTCAAACGGACACCTTAACAGGGCTTTGTTGTGCACACATCACTGTCTGCCCCTCCTCACAGGCCTAAGCTGGACCTACTCTGATTTCTTTCAAATCTCTGGAAGAAATTTGTCCTGAAAAATGCCTTGTTCTGGAACCGGTTCAATATGTTTTTCAAAGTTGCGAGTGAACATTTGACCAAGTCATTTCACAGACTAAAACCCTTAATTCTCTGTTTGAACAGAGGAAAACAAATAACGAGCTGAACAGGTTGAGCAGGTATTTGTGCTGCAGGCTATTAGGAGTGAAGATGATCAAAGACTGTTTTCATATGTTTACACATGTTTTCTTATAGGTAATTAGCAACGAAATATTAGCAGTTGCTTAGATAGATAGATAGATAGATAGATAGATAGATAGATAGATAGATAGATAGATAGATAGATAGATAGATAGATAGAT